>KE506258.1:89042-106972 GCA_000441515.1 Elaeis oleifera
GTTGATAGATTCCATCTAGATATGTACTCTCCTCCTACAGTGAACCAACTGTCACCAACATCCACTACAAAATCTCAATGAGGTCATATTTATGTGTCAGTCAAACTCAGTCTCACTATGAGTAGATGTACCATCATAGGTAAAAGAATCATTCACACAATTATAGCATCGAGACAATCACTAACGATTGATTAGAAATTCAAGTAATCTCTCATATGATCATGCTCAGTACTAGTTGTTCTCCAACAACTACTTGCACTCGTCATTCAATGTCTATACACTGTAGATCAAAGACTCATCTACCTCGAAGGAAGCGATTTATGTACCAGTCTATCTGAATCGATCACCATCCTCATGATGATACTATGACTGAGAGTATTTAGGAATTAGTTATACATATCTCTAATTCTCAACACCTTGAGAATATGTATTGAAGTATTAATTTCATGGACAATTCAAGGACACATCACTCTTGAATAAAATTAAACTTACCTATTATTGATCAAATCAATATATTAAGTATAAAATTGTATCCTAAACTTATTATAATGTGTTAGCCAGATTGACTTCTAAAACATACATCTAACAATTATTAGAAACAACTTGCACTAAGCGTGACCAATATGAAAACTATTTGGATGTCTACTCACTCATCAGTGGTTGTCTCGATGCTGTAGTAGTGTGAGTGATCTTTTGACCTAAGGTGTCATCGGCTATTCACATGAGGCTACTAAGTTTGACTGCATATTTTTTGGTCCCTAGTCATTCGGATTCTTGCTATGTATGTTGGCTTCAGTAGGTTCAAGTTCGCTATTAGGAGTAGAATACACCTAGATGAAATCTATCGATCTTGGTAGAAAAAGAGAAGTCCTATGTGATTTACGAGACTCAGTTCAGAAAATCTTTGGCCAAAGCAAGAATGAATATTGTAAAAAATTTTCAAGAGATTCACAAGTGAACTCGAGTCGAGCCAATCTTACATATAACTGACGATGATGTTTGACAAGTTCTCCATGACCTCCGTCAAATCAGGACTCATAATAGAAAGACTGAATCATACGATAACTGTACCCAGAGATTCATTCTTTCATTCTACTGGGTTGCCACTACATACTGCTAGGTATCACTAGTGGATTGTGGGACTCATCGAGCATCATCTTGATGATTGATGATCCTCGGAAGGTAGAGTTAAAATTATTCCAACCATCGAAAGAATTTCGATGTATTGTAATGGAGATCATAATATATCTCACTACCAGATAGAATGAAATCTATGGGATCACATACAAAAATATTCTTATCCGATCAGATTGTTGATTTACAATTATGAATCATTAAAGGGTATATTTGCCAATACGATTGATAATTAACCTTATGCAAATGTTACAATTATGTAATTCACTAAGTGTTAGTGAATTATAGGAAGATTAATGAGCAATTGAATTGCTAATTAGCTCAATTTGATTAAACAATGAGGTTCGGATCAAGTCTAATTGAATTGGATTTATTTGACTTGAATAAGGTTTGATTTGATCAAGTCTAATTGACGAAAAAAAATAATTCTTGATTTGATCAAAATTTGTATTCAGTTAATTCTTAATTAGATTATAATTTGGTTAAGCAGATTGGGTTCCTAATTTGATTAGGTTCCATTATCTATTTAGATCAAATCAAATCTGATTAATTTAACCAAATAAAAACCCTAAAGTCCCATCTTCCTAGGATTGTCTCTCCCCTTGGACGCCCTAGTTTTCACGCCAAGAAACCTCACGCAAAAGGTTTTGGCATTGAGATATTTTTTCGTGAGAAATATGGGCACAGAAAGTGTAGGGGCGGCACATGGTTATGACTCATTATCCTTATATTGAATTTGATTCAAATCTTGTGATAAGGATTAGATGGAATAAGATCAAGGGATAATGGGAAACTTTTGTGGCGCCACCCTATCTTTTTCCATGTTGAGAAAGAGTTGTACGCAGATTTGATTATTTCTCATGCCACTCCCTTCTTTGGCGCACAAAATTAGAAGCCCTCCTTTCTTGGTGTGTGAAAAAGGTGACACCTCCTTCTAGCCCTAATATCCCTTGCTCCTTGTAAAAAGGATTCAATAATTAGATGCCTAGAGAATGAAAAAGAGAAAAATTTGAGAGAAAAGTTCTGCTCAAAATTCGAGCCTCCTTCCTTCTTCTCTTCCTCCCGTTCTTCTTAGTTCTCAAGAGAGTCTGTGAGATCTGAGAGAGAACCAGATTAGCCATCAAAGAGAAGATCTTTGCAAGAAAGCTAGCACCTCGGAAAGATCATCTCACCTCTGATTGGAACGAGTCCTCATGTGGATACCTGTGGAGGTCAGGTACGTGCATAGCTAAAGGAACCATTCAGATCTACAATCATCGACTGCGGTGGAGCTCGACCCGCACAAAGTATTAAGATCTGATCTCAATATTTTTAATTTTAATTTTAATTATATGCATGTCATAGATCTGAGAATGGATAGTATTAGATCTAATCTAATGCATATGGAATTAAAAGGTTTAATCTAGATCCGTTTCCGCTGCTATTCAAAATTATTTAAATCTATGCATGCAACCCTATCTATTTTTTAACACTATCTATGTACTAATTCAATTATAATTTAATTAAATCATCTTGATCAAACCAATCGGATTGTCAGACAGCATTGCCTGATTAGCCCTATTCTATCTTGTTGATTTTTCTCTCCTTTGATATTCTCTCTACATGATGTATGAATTCAATGAATCCGACCTACTGCTTTGAATCCGAATTGATTCCAATAGGGAGTTTTGAATCGATATGTTAGTCGAACAACATCTCCACACCATCTGAGCCATTATTAAGTATCGCAGGATCTAAATCTTATTGATCTTTATTAAATCATTATATTTTAAGTGATCTTGATTAGATGAAGCTACTTGACAAATTGATCTTTGACAACCAATCGGTATATCGATCTCCACTTTGACTATTATCCGGCACTAATGAATTCAATTATCCTTGATCTCTATTGAGCCATCTGTTTTCTATTCTAATCATGATCTGATAAAATTTTCTTGATTCGACTGATTGAGATATTCGACTCTATGCTTTTCTTCAACCTTATGAAGATCTCGAAACTTGATATTTTATTAGTTATGGCTTAAAACTAATAGAAATATATATTTTGAATAATAGGTACTGAAGGATATTCTCAAGATCGATTGAATCTATTCGTTCAGTGTTATGTAAAGATAAGTAATAACCTTTCTTCTCAAGATATTTCATAATTTATTTTGAAAGTAAATAATTTATTTTAAATTATGCATGATTTATGAAACTGTATTTTGAACAAAAAGTGATTTATAAAATATCATAATTTATTGATTTATTATGAAATATGCATATATTCAATGAAATTATGGTATTTATATATCATGCTGTAAAAATATTTTGATACGAATCGAATTTTATACTCTCAATCTAACTATGTTCTGACCTTGCTAATAGGGTGATACATTAATTTTTTGACCCTACCAATAGAGATTATAAATTGATTTTGACCCTACCAATGGGAGTGGTGCATTTATTTTTAACCCTGCAAACAGGGGTTATATGTTGGCTCTGATTGAGCTCACTGCTTCTAGCTCAGCTATATGGATAAGTATGGTCATGACTAAAGCTATTGAGTTATATGTATTTTGACTTGAATCAGATTTATGATTATGTATACATATAAATATTTAAAATATTTATTTTATTTAAGTAAGCTTGAAATATATTTTATGTTCATCATGGTATTATTTTTGAATATCATATCTTATGATTGTATCTAAGATATCTAGTTAAGGTATTCATTACTTCTGGACTATCAAGCTCATCAACTCTCTCTCTTTTATTTTTAGATTCAGATTCTTAATTGCAAACATGGGTACTACTTTGAAGTGAGTTAGAAGTAAAAGTTCGAAACATAGATTTATTATTATATTTTATAGAATTATTATTTAAGATATAATTGATGTAAGATTTTTGAATATTATTGAAATTTTGTTTGAGATTAAAATTGAATTTAGTTAATTAAATTTTAAACTCAATTTATTATGAATTTCACTATGATGCATTGATATCGTTTTTAGAATACCTTGCATACTTGTAGAGAGAGTTGTTCATGAGTATATGGTGGTTACTGCGACCTCCGGCTCGCAATCTTAGATCAAAGATATGACAATTAATATGATATCAGAGTATAAATAGATAAATTATGATACATAGAATCAGACATGAGATGAGTATAGATAGGTAGACCCTAGGGACATGAGAGTATAAATTTATGATAATTGCAGTATAAGTTGTGTTCATAATTTTTGACTAATCCTTGTGATTATGAATGAAAAGATCGCTTAAAAATAATGATTCAAAGGATTTAATATATGATGAATAATCTATGATCATGATATGATTAGTTGAATTTTGATCTAAAGTAATGTCAAGAGAATTGATCATGAAATTTTATCATGTATTATGATTATTGGTTTAATCATTAATAGTTTGAGTGAATTATAAGTTCAAATTTGATATGGAAGAATACTGTGATATTGTTCTTAATTTTAAAGTTAGTTATTTAGTAGCAAGATAAAGATTCATTGATAAATATTGTTTCAAGTTGAACAAAGAAAATCTTTTATGATATTTGATTGGAATATTTTTTAGATTTATTCTGGAATATGAAGCTTGCATGTAGAAACAAAAATATAGTTGGAGACATTGCAAAGAAGTTTATTTCTTATTGAAAAATTATATGAGATTATAGAATATTTATTTGGTGGAACCTTTGATTATCATCTTGAATCCAAATGATATATCTCGTCAATGTCTATTGAAGACTATATATGGTATGCATGAAACTTCAACTCAAAGTTTAGGTTTATAAATTGATCAAAGGATTTTCTATTATTGTTGTTGAGGTTGCTAGTGAAATCACTAATTGCTATCATTGTATCAAGATAAAAGATTATGTTTATATCTATTCAAGATTTTAGGATACATATGAAATTGCAATTCAAAATTTTGAATTTAGAAACTAATCTGGAGTTCTTTTGCACTTATTATCGAGATCCTTGATAAAATATGATATTGTATCGATATTTGATTTTAAGAGTCTTGCATGGTTGTTATAGAAGGATTTTGATAGATGTCAAAGATGTCGATAGAAGAAACTCTAAAAAGATGATTGAGATGATTTACTTATATGTTTTGATTTAAGTCCTAACTTGATAGAGCATCAAAAATTCCCTTATTGACCTTACTTTCAGGATTTTGATTTAGAATTTGACTAATTGAATTGACACGAGAATTAAGATTTACTTCATATTAAATTATAGTAAACCTAGATGATAGTTTTGAATCTAATATTGGACTCAAGGATTAATCAAGATGGTTGTACTTCAGGCAAAAATTAGGGATAGTAATCAAAAGTTCATCTTTGGCTTTAATTAGAATTTAAAATTTTAGATTGTTTCTATCAATAGCATAGAGTAACATTTGGCCAAAATTATTTATAAATATAAAAATTTGATAGTTTAAATCAGAGTGTACAATGGAAGTATAGTGATCTTGATTATTTTAAATTAGTTAGCAATATTGATTCTTTGAATCCAAAAAAAATCAATAGATAATAGGATTTGATTTTTCTTGTAGAGAAAATTTATTGATAATGAAAATGATAATATTTTTGATTTAGGATTATTTTGAGTGCTGATTTTCATAAGTAGGCCTTCTATTTGCCATACTAAAGATAATTTTGGTATCTTAAGTTAGGATAAGCGGACCATTGATTCTTGATTTTGGATTTGAAATATTTGAAGCTTATACTTCTCTATCTACTAGAAGAAATTTGAGATTGTCTATTAATCTTAGATATTATATCTAAATATTCATCTATCGAAAATATATTAAAGATTGTTTATGATCATGTGATAGATAAATTAAACCAAGAGCAGTTTATGTTTTTGACGAGAAACTTGATATCCTTACCTAGAATTAAGATACTAATTTCGATTCCAAGAATAAATGGTTCTAATTGGGATCAACTCCTGAGGTATTGACTTTTCCCTTATCAAAGGATTTAGTGATGAAATTACATTAAGAATTACAATATCAAAAATTTAAGGATGAGATTAAAATTATGAATTTTTAACTTTTGAAAGCATGAACAAGAAAAATTTTGAGGACGAAATTTATTTTTAGGAGAAAAATGTAATACCCTAGCATTCAGCTACAAACATAATTTTTAAAGCATTAAATTTAAAAAAATCTTAAGGCCAGCAAGTGCTCTGCATGTGCTAGGAAAATAGAATATACGGTGATATGGAAAAAAATGAGAGAAACCCCGAAGGAGTTCTTGCCTGATTGAAAGTCCTTGATCCACCAAGATTTCAAGATGAAATTGAATTCTAAAACCTTCCCTTAGAGATCTATTTAAAGACCTCTATTTCCTTGGTTCTTCCTCATCGGCAAATCGCCAAAGCTCACTGCTATTTTCCCTTCTTTTCCTCTTGGTTGCCGGCAGCTTAGTTTTGATTTGGCCACCGGAAATCAGACTAGTTTTTGTCAAAGATCAGGTAAAAACTCTCCAAACATCTTTCTCTAAATCTTCTATAGGTTTTAAGCTTGAGTTTTTGCCAAATTATTTGCTGAAAAATACTTGAAACCATTGATTTTTGGATTTTCCCTATTTTTGTGTTCGTTCTTGATTTTCTCGTCGTCCTTGGCCACTGTCGGTTATCGGAGTTGGGTCATGCTCGCCGCCATGGCTAGCTCTTCCAACCACGGATGTTGTAGGTTGGTGGGAGGGCCTCTACCTAGAGAAGGAATGGGGCATCAAAGGGTCCCTATTCCATTAAAGAAGAAAAGGAAGAAGAGGATGCAAGTCCTCTGTTTCGTCCAAAAAAAAAGAAGAAAAAAAAAGAAGAAAGAAGAGAGAGTTTCTCTCTCTTTCCTCTCTCCGCTCCAAATTTGAATCATGCCTCTCTCTTTAGAAGTTTTGCTTTCTCTCTCTATTTCTCTCTATAATATTTTCTCTCTATACTATTTGTCTCTTTTGATAGATTTCTCTTTCTAGAATTTTCTCTCTTCATGAATTCCTCTCTCTAAAATTGATTAAAAGATTTTTTTTAATGATTCTGATCTGATCTTAGCAAAGAGAATCTTGAATTGCGATCGTCCAGCAGCGTGCCGACATCCATCTTGACTAGATTCGGATATCATTTGATTTGATTATCTATGAATTTTATTGAATTATCTATACATTAATTCAATCATGATTTGATTAAATCATCTTGATTAGACCAATCGGATTGTTGAATAGCATTGCCTGATTAGCCTTATTCCATCTTATTGATTTTTCTCTCCTCTGATATTCTCTCTCTACATGATATATGAATTCAGTAAATCTGATCTGTTGCTTTGAAGCCAAGTTGATTCTAGTAGGGAGTTTTGAATTGATATGTTAGTCGGACATGTCCACACTATCCGAGCCTTTATCAAGTATTATAGGATCTAATCCTTGTTAATCTTCAGTAAATCATTATATTTTAAGTAATCCTGATTAGATGAAGCTATTTGACAAATTGATCTTTGACTGTCAATCGGTGTATCAATCTCCACTTTAACTATTACTGGGCACTAATAAATTTGATCACCCTTGATCTCTATTAAACCATCTGTTTTCTATTCTAATCATAATCTGATAAAATTTTCTTGATTCGACTAATCGAGAGATATTGGACTCCACTATTTTTGTCAGTCTTATGAAGGTGTCGAAACTTAAAATTTTTATTAGTTGTGGCTTAAAACTAATATAAGGATATATTTGAATAATAAGTTCTTAAGGATACTCTTAGGATTGATTAAACCTATTCATTCAGCATTCTGCAAAGATAAGTAATGAATCATCTTCTCAAAATATTTTATAATTATTTAAAATAAATAATTAATCTTTAAATTATGTATGATTTATGAAACTATATTTTGAACAAAAAGTGATTTCTAAAATATCATAATTTATTGATTTATTATGGAATATGCATATATTCAGTGAAATTATGATATATATATTATGTTGCAAAAATGCTTTGATATGAATCGAATTTTATGTTCTCAGCCTAACTATGTTCTGATCCTACCAATGAAGATTATACATTGATTTTTGACCCTGCTAATGAGGATCATATATTGATTTTTGATCTAATTGCCAATGGGAGTGGTGCATTGATCTTTACCTTGCCAATAGGGCTATATGTTGGCACTCTGATTGAGCTCACTATTTTTGACCTTGCCACGAGGACAAGTATGGTCATAGTTAAGACTGTTGAATTATATATATTTTGATTCGAATCAGATTTATGATTATGTATATATATGAATATTTGAAATTATTTATTTTATTTAAGCAAGCTTGAAATATGTTTTATGTTCATTCATGGCATTATTTTTGAATATCATATCTTATGATAATATCTGAGATGTCTAATTGAGATATTCATTACTTACTGGACTATCAAACTCATCACCTCTCTCTTTTTTTATTTTTCAGATTCAGATTCTTAATTACGAATATGGATACTACTTTGAGAGTGAGTTAGAACCGAGAGTTCGATAATATAATTTATAATTATGTTTTACAGGAAATTAATTAAGGTATACTTGGTGTAAATTTTTGAATATTATTGAAATTTTATGAGAGATTAAAGTTGAATTTAGTTAGTTAAATCACGGACTCAATTTATTATGAATTTCACCGTGATGCATTGATATCATTTTTGCAATGCCTTGCATACTTATGGAGAGAGTTCTTCATAAGTATGTGACAGTTGCTGCGACCCCCGACTCACGATCTTGGATCGGGAGTGTGGCAGGATGTTCCATAACAACAATCTGTTATATTTCCTTGATTCACATCATAGATCTATAATATGTGACCGACACATAGCACTGGACTTGTATCAACATTTGCCAAACTGATCGGAATCATGTAGTTTGGCTCATGCTAAATCGAGTTAACACGAAATTAGGACGGTCCAACCATTAGGGTCGATCCAACTTATAAAATATCCTTCGACTAAGGACATCGACTGCTCTCTCTCTCCCCCCCACCCCCACCCCCCTTGGATGCCAACCAATGCTGACTGATGTCATTGCCCACAAACAATGCTGAAGATGATGTCGTTGCCCTTGATCGACATCGAAGACAATGTCGTTGCCCTGAAATCAATGCTAAAGACAGCACCATCATCCTCAAATGATGTCGAAGACAAAATTATCGTCCTCGATTAATGCCATCAAGGCCCTCACTAATATCTCCGGACGTTAGGTTTGGGCTTCTAGCTACCACCACCAACAAGGTAAGGCCCTGTCTTCCCAACCTCTCCCTTCGTCGCTCTTCTCCCACTCTTCCTCCTTCTCCCCCTCTCCATAAGCCCCTCACTGTAAGCCCCTCTATCCCTCCCCCACCCCCCTCTCCCTCCTTTCTCTCTCTCTTCCTCCCTCTCCTCCCTCCTCACCCTCTCCCTCTTCCTCCTTTGGGTTTAGTCCACCTCGGATCAATACAACATGTACGGTACCAAACTAGTTGCCAACCAATAGGACCCTAAATACTAGTCTGACTAATCTTGCTTGTATCACTATTAGATATATGCCTTAGAAGCCAATTAGGCTCGCACATGTAAACTTTCTAGAAGCATATTTTATAATTAAATTTTTGAAATCAATAAAATTGGATTATCTTTTCATTCATATTGTGTTATGTGTCCATGAATCGTCCAAAGAGTTTATAAGATGGTGACATATATTCTCAAGTGTTGAGAATTTGAAGTATGTATCATTAATAATTAATTTTTAATACTTTCGATCAGTGAATAATCATGGAGATGGTGATTGATCTGATTGTTTGCACAGATCGCTTCCCTTTAGGATAAACGAGTCTCAAGTCTACAATGCGGGGATATTAGAGCGAGAGTTCAGATGTTTGTTAAAGAACAAAGATACCGAGCGTGACCATTACAAGAAGTCACTTGGATAGCTAACCACTCATCAATGACTTGCTCAATACTACAGTAGTGTGACTAACCCTTAGACCTAAAGTGCCTCAACTGTTCATAATGAAACTGCTATAGTTTGACTATACATACACTTGATCCCTAATCATATAGATCCTTGTGGTGCATATTGGCTGTAGTAGATTCATTGTAGGAATAGAGTGTGCAACAAGATGGAATCTATCATTCTTGGTAGACAAGAAGATGATCCTATATAATTTATGAGACTAAGTTCAGAAGACCTTGGTCAAGACAATGTGAATAGTAGAAGAGTTTTCCACATACTTCACATCAAGAACTCAAGTAAATCTTATATATGACAGATGTTATGGTTTGACAAGTAATCCATAACCTCCATCTTGTCAGAATCCAAGATAGAAAGACTGTATCATATGGTAACTATACCTAGAAATTCATTCCATTTCATTCTACTAACCACCATCATATGCTTCTAGGTGTCACTGGTGAATTGTGGGATCCATAAAGAATCAAATAAATGATCAAATGATTCTTGATTAGGAAAAATTGAAAATATTTCAATCCATTGAAAGGAGTTTCAATAATATTGTGATGGATATCACAACATAACTCACTACCAAACAGAATAGAACTTATGGATCATATACATAAAGAGTTTGAGACTAATCAGATAGTTGGAATCCAAATTATCAATATGATTGATAATTGAACTAACTTATAATTGTTACAAATAGCAAGGACTTTATTGCTAAAGATTAGCAAGTTTGAAGAGGACTAATGTGCAAATATTGCATGTTTAATTTGATTGGATCAAATTAATGATGGCTGAATTCAAGTTGAATCAAATAAAATTTGGTTCAATTGAATTTGGATCAAAGGCTTGGATCAATTTAGGCTTAGAACACATGCACCCAAATGAGTTTGGATGTATCAGGTGTATGACATCTGTGCCTAGCCAAAATAACCTATTTTGACTTGATCTTTGACCAGTCAACTGGGTCCACACCCTAGAGTTTCTTGCATAAAACCCTAGGTGCCAACAAAAGGGCAAAAGGAGAAAGTATGGGCGACACCATTAGGATTTTTGAAACCTTAGCCGTCCAAGCCAAAGATGGAATTTTTGGCTCAATTATATGGGTGGCTGCACTGGGATTTCTCTCTAAGAATCCTAGCCATCAGAGACTCTTTCAAGGAGATTATTTCTATGAATGCTTAGGCGCTATCCTAGGATTTTGAACCTATAATAAATGGCCAAGTCCTAAGGGTTCAAGAGTATCTCACGCCCTAAAGAAGCCTCCCTTGCCTCTAGGCTACCGCCCCTCCCTCTCTTCCCTCTCCTCCATGCCTTGGAGCCTCTCTCTCTTCTTCTTTATCTTACTGAAATCAGATTTCAGCAAAAAGATATTGAAGAAGGCTCTCATCCTGCTGTTGTTCTCAAGACGTTGAGATCATACTCCATCAAGCAAAGGTTCCACAAGGCAGCTAGCATCTCGGAGAACCAATTGATTGCAGATCAACCATCCAACTCTGTGTGGATACCATGGAGATCAGACACTTGCGTGACTACAAGAAAAGGAATTAATTCACGATCATCAATTGCGGAGTTCATCAACCCGTGCAAAAGTATAAAGAAAATATGTTTTCTTCAATACTTGTTAAATCTTTTTCTTCCATGTACATTGGGATCTTCGAAATAGTTTTTCTCTTTCACATTAAGAGTTGGATAATTTATTTATTTCCACTGTGCTGACGAAATAGATTAGATCTTTTTCATTCTTCCAACTCTGATTAGTTAATGTGATTAATTAATATATGTGAAATTTATTTAATTAATATGATTAATTAAAATATGTACGAGAAATCTAAACGCTCCTTCAAGTGGTATCAGAATCAGGTTGAAGGTTTAGAATTAATCTAAGATCATCCTGACATAAGGTTGTCCTGGCATAATGAATATTATGCTGAAAGATTGTCCTAAGATCAGAAGATATGAAACCCTCAAATCAAGGTTCCCTTTGTACGCATGAAAAAGATTATGGTTTAGCTATGAAAAGATGATTGCTTAAGTTATTGATCAAAGAATCAATCTAGATACCTAAATAAAAAGGGTTATATTTTTTATATGAGATGTGAAATAAGAAAATCCTAATAAATAAAATCTATTTTATTTGAATATGAGATATTCATGAAAAATTAATAAATTTATTTATTATTATCTGGATTAATTTAAGATCATCCTGACATACGATTATCCGGACATAATAGATGTTATGCTGAAAGATTATCCTAGGATAAGAAGAGATGAGAACCTATAATCAAAGCTACCTTTGTATATAAGAAAGGATTTGATTAAAATAAAATCTTTTTGAATTATGAAATAATCATGTTATGTTTTCATTGATACATGTAGTGATCTCCATGCATCACCACAACTCTTCATGTAGGGTTGTATCATGAATACATATCAAGATAGTTGCAATCTTGCAATCTGTAGTAGGAAACCAAAAGTCAGATCCAATTTGAAATAAGTTAACCTATTGGTGTCTAAGAAAATATTTTAAGAAAATGGTTACTTAATTAGGACCGTTGCATATGCACAGGGAGCCTCCCACTAGTCTTGCATTTATCTGGCTAATTTGGTTGATTATGTTCTATTTTGGGGTGCTTTGGATTGAGTTCACTATATTTGCATTGCACCATGAGTCCGGTCTTGATGTACCAAGCCAGGATCTCTCAAGTAGATCCATTAATTATGAATTTACATCGGATGTAAATAAATAATTAAAATAAAGAGATCTAAATCAAATATCCTCGTAGATAATAAGTCAAGCGGTCTTCCATAATTGTAGATATGTGGGCGCTCTACTGATGTTGATTATTCTCGACTAGATATAATGGTTCGGTGGCATTAGAAAATACAACCACTCTATTAACACGAGATATTATGGGGTGTAGATGAGGTTGGACCCGATAACTGTTAGATGAGAAACCCCATGACGACTTCTCTTAAGGTCTGACTTAACTAAGAAATGAGACCAATAACTATCAGATGAGGCCTATAGGATTTAGAGACCGAAGACCACTGCAAGATGCTTGAGAAGCATTGGACAAGAGTTGTCCACTCATTGATTGACACATCCCAATAACTGTCAGATGAGATGGTGTGCCAATCGGTGAGACCATAATACCCACTTGAACCCTAATCATGTAGGGATTTCCATTTCTCCATCTAAGGAGTATGGAAGATTTGAAAAATAGTGGGAGCTGAGTTTGTTTTAAATAAAAT
Source organism: Elaeis oleifera (assembly GCA_000441515.1). Lineage (NCBI taxonomy): Eukaryota > Viridiplantae > Streptophyta > Magnoliopsida > Arecales > Arecaceae > Elaeis > Elaeis oleifera. The sequence goes on from KE506258.1 coordinate 102,393, forward strand.
TCTAAAATAAATTAAAATAAGTCGTTACAAAAATCTAACTAGAATCTTCTTCTCTCTGCTAGGAATGTCTGCCTCCAACCCTCTCATCCATATACTCGAAACCAACCGCCTAACCGATTCTAATTACAAAATTGGCTACCGAACTTAAAATTATTTTGAGTTCCGAGAAGATTAGCTATGTCATGGACCAGGACATCCCTGTGCTACCAGCCCATCCAACAGCTGACCAAAAGACAGCATATGAAAAATGGTCAGACAATGACAACAAGGCTCGATGCTATGTGTTGGTGTCTATGTCGAATGAACTCCAAAGACAGCATGAGAACATGAAAACTGTTAAGGCCATGCTTGATCACCTCAAGAAGTTGTATGATGAATAGGACAGGTCAGCACGCTACGAAGTGTCCAAAAGACTCTTCAAGGCAAAGATACATGAAGGACAATCTGTCCATGATCATTATTTGGCAATGATCAAAGATTTTGAGCTTGAGAAGCTTGGATTGGTCATGGATAAAGAATTGCAAATTGATCTAATCCTTCAATCCCTTCCTAACTTATACGAGTAGTTTATACTAAACTACCATATGAACAAAATTGACTACACCAAGACCGAACTATTGAACATGCCGGTAACCACCAAAGGGATCTTGAAGAGTTCAAGGGGTACTGTTCTTGCTGCGGAGCAGACTTCATCATCCAAGAGAAAATCTACTTGAAAAAAGAAGCCTATCAAAAAGCAGAAGAATGACAATAAGCCAAAGAAAGAAGCTCCTAAGAAGAAGGCTACAGATAAAAAAAAATATTTTCGGTAACTTCGATGGCCATTGAAAAAGAACTATCTTATCTACCTAGAGAGTCGGAACAAGAAAAAAGATAATTCACCTTTAGAAGATATGTTGGACCTACTATTAATTGAAACTAACCTTATGATTTCTTCTACTTTCAATTGAATTCTAGTGCTCATTTGTGCACTTCTATGCAAGATCTTAAGTAAAGTAGAAAGCTGAGAGAAAATGAAATAATTCTGAGAGTTGGAAATGAAGTAAGAATTACTGTTGTAGCCATAGGCACCTATCCTCTATGACTACCGTCTGGACATAGCTTATTACTTAAAATTGTTACTTTGTACCTACTACAAGCAGAAATTTGATTTCTGTTTCAACTTTAGCATAGGACAATTATGTATTCAATTTCGGTAAAGACTACTGTACCATTTATTTGAAATAAATGGTTGGACATGATCTTATGATTGGCATTCTCTATCACTTACATGTAGATGTATCTGTAAATGTATTTGAGCAAGTAGTGAATACCATAGGATCTAAGAGACCTAGAGATAAATGAACCTAAATATATGTGACACCTTAGGCTAGATCATATAGGAGAAAAAGGATTAACAGGCTAGAAAAGATGGGCTCTTAGGCTCACTGACTATTGAGTCATATCTAGTCTGTGAATCTTATCTTCAAGAAAAATAACCCAGCTACCTTTATGGTATAAAAGGAAGGACTACTGAGATACTTGCTCTGGTACATACTAATGTATACAACCCATTCGATCTACCGATCAGAAGAAATTATCTCTATTTCATCACCTTTATCGATGATTATTCACGATACGAATATGTGTATCTTATGAGAAACAAATTTGAAACTTTCGAAAAGTTCAAAAAATTCAAATGTGAAATAGAAAAGTAAATCGAAAAAATCTTAAAGGAACTTTGATCAGATCAAGAAGGTGAATACCTAAATAGAAAATTTCTTGATTATCTCAAAAAAATAGCATAGACTCACAATGGACTCTGCTTGAAACATCTCAACTCAACGAAGTTTCAAAATGGAGAAATCGGACCCTATTGAATATGGTTCGATCCATGATGAGCTTCATTGATCTTTTTTGTTCTTGGAACATGCTTTACTTACTGCTAATTATCTAATGAATAGGATTCTCTCTAAGTTCATTCCTACCACACCATATGAAATATGGCATAGTAAGAAACCAACCTTGGTCATCTCAGGATTTGAAAATATCCAGTCCATGTCAAACGACTACAGACAGGCAAGTTAGAGGCAAGATCCATAAGAGCTTGTTCATAAGATATCCAAAAAATCTTTAGAATACTATTTTATTTCTAGAAGATCACAATATGATTATAAGCCAAAATGTTGTCTTCCTGAAAAAATAGTTTATCCAAAATGAAAGTAGTGGAAAGCAAATTGAGTTCGAAGAGAGAGTCTCTAAAGAGCAACGAGTCATGAAATCTATTGAACCTATTCAAATTGAGCCAATACACATAGCTCCTCCTTTACCAAAGATCAAGTAGGATTTTTCATCCTCCTAAAAGATACTTAGATATTATTTCAGTGAAAGTAAGAAAATATTCCTCATGAAAATAGGAAACATTGAGATGATCCCAGAATCTATGACGGACGATGTTAGACATTGATTCTAAAAATTGATTGGAAGCCATGAAATCAGAAATTAACAATACACTCCAATCAAGTTTGAACCTTAGCAGATCCACTAGAATGTATAGTATCTATTAGATGCAAATGGATCTATAAAGAAAGATAGATTCGGATAAAAGGATAGAGACCTTTAAAGCAAGACTTGTGGCTAAAAGTTATAGTCAATGCGAAGGCATTGACTATCAAAAGACACCTTTTGTCAATAACTATGTTAAAATCCATTCGAACACTACTTGCAACTACAATATCTCATGATTATGAAATATAGCAAATAGACGTAAAAATTGCTTTCCTATATGGATATCCTGAGGAAGATATCTATATTGAGCAACCTCTGAATTTCACTTCCAATGATAGAGATCACAAGGTCTGCAAGCTGCAAAGATCTATATATGAACTCATACAAGCATCTCGGAGTTAAAACATTCGTTTCAATGATGCAATCAGATCGCTTGATTTCATCAAAAATGAAGAAGAACAATGTTTACAAAAGATCAATGGGAATGCTGTCACTTTTCTCGTACTGTACGTGGATGACATCCTTCTAATTGAAAATGATATTCCCATGATGACTTCGGTTAAGATTTGGTTGTTAAAAGAATTCTCCATAAAAGATCTTGGAGAAGCATCTTACATTTTAGGGATAAAGATCTATAGAGATAGATCTAAAAAGATGCAGATCTATCACAAAAGTTGTACATAGAGAAGATGCTGAAAAAGTTCAACATAAAAAACTCCAAGAGGAGACTTCTACCCTTCAAACATAGAGTTTATCTCTCCAAAAAGATGTACCCCAACACATCTGAAGAGATACAATGCATGAGCAAGATCCCTGATGCTTTAGTTATAGAGAGCTTCATATATGTCATGCTATGTACACGACATGATATAGCTCATACTATGAGTGTCACAAATAGATATCAGTTAAATGTAGATGAGGAACACTGAATTATTGTGAAAAATATTCTTAAATACTTGAGAATGACTAAAGATATATTCTTGATCTTTGGAGGAAGAGAGTTAAGGGTACAGGGATATACAAACTCAGACTTTATATCTGATATTGATAATAAAAAGTCTACATCAGGATATGTATTTCTTTATAATAGTAGTGCAGTAAATTGAAAGAGTTACAAACAACCGATCATTGCAGATTCCACTATAGAGGTCGAGTATATCGCCACTTCTGAGATTGCTAAGGAAGCCTTCTGGTACAAAAGTTTATTGCAGAGCTGGGTGTCGTGCCACCAAATGCCATACCACTCTTCTGTGACAACAATGGTACTATAGCTCTAGCTAAGGAACCCAGATCTCACCAGAGGTCCAAGCACATAGAGCGACAATTCCACCTAATTCGTAAGTATCTCAAAAAGAATACATCAAGATGCAGAGAATAGACTCTACAGACAACATGTCAGATCTACCGACTAAGTCGTTGAGCCAGCAAAATACTAAAGGTGGCCTTGAGAAGATGGAACTTAGGTACATGGCCAACCAACTTTAGTGTAAGTAGAAGATTGTAAGATGTATACCCTACAAGCCAATTAGGCTAACACATGTAAACTTTTAAGAGCATGATTTTGTAATTAAATTTTAAAATCAATAAAATTGAGTTATTTTCCATTCATGTTGTACTATATGTCTATGAATCATCCAAGGAGTTAATAAGATAGTGACATATATTCTCAAGTATTAAGAATTTAAGACATATGTCATTAATAATTAATTTTTGAATACTTTCAATCAATAGATAATCATGAAGACGATGATTGATCCGATCAGTGTACAGATCGCTTTTCTTTATGATAAACGAGTCTCGAGTCTACAGTATGAGGACACTGAAACGAGAGTACAGGTATTTGTTAGAGAACAAAGATACCAAACATGACTATTACGAGAAGTCACTTGGATAGCTATCCATTCATCAGTGATTTACTCGATACTACAGTAGTGTGACTAGCCCTTAGACCTGAGGTGCTTCGGCTGTTCACAACGAAGCTGTTATGGTTTGACTGTACATACACTTGGTCTCTAGCTATATAAATTCTTACGGTACATATTGACTGTAGTAGATTCATTGTAGGAATAGGATGCGCATCAAGATAAAATCTA
>KE506258.1:119496-133925 GCA_000441515.1 Elaeis oleifera
TGAAATCTGAATTTGATTCGAATTAATAAGATAGATGGATAAGGGATTGGGGTCTATAAATAGGATCAAGTTGAGAGGATGCCCTAACTAACAATAGATCCATCTCCCCTCTCTCTTTGTTGCCGCCCACCTTCCTCTCCTCCTTGATGCCACCCAAGAGGGAAGCCCTCTTCCTTCCTCTCATTCATCATCTTCCTCCTTGATTCTTGAGAAGAAAGAAGAAGAATTAGATTTGATTTGAAGGGAGAAAGATCTGCAAGAAACTAACACCCTGGTGATCTTTAAATTCTCCTGATCAAATCAGCCTTATGTGGATACCTATAGAGGCCGAATGCTTATACGGCTCCAAGAAACCTCTAAAGACATCTACGATTTTCAGATCGTGGTGACAATCTATCTATGCAAAGGTAAAATTCAGATCTCAATAAAATAAATCTAAATCTTGTATATGTAATGATTCCTGAATATGAGATATGATCTCTATGCACACTAGTTAGATTAGATCTAATTAGATTTAAATTGTTTAAATTTGAAATTTCTTGTTCCGCTGCATGAAATAAATTTTAAAATTCTGCATGCATACGAATCATCATGAGATGGCATTTTCTTCAAGTGATATCAGAGCGGTCATTACGTTGCAAGATTAAGATCATGATTTCAGATCTGAAAATCTGTTTTCAAAATTTGAAATTCTAAATTTTATTCTTTAAAGAATTAATTTCAGATCTAAAAATTATTTCAAGATCTGAAATCAAGAACGATTCTTGATCGTGCAATTATCTTCGGATCTAAAAATCTGTTTTCAGTTTTGAAATTCAGATTTTGAATGATCGGAAGATGAATTTCAAGATCTGAAATTCAGATGTTTGATGTTCATATTAATGTTTTCTAGATCTAAAATTTATTTTAAGATCTGAAAAATGTGATATTGTTATGTTCATGCATCGACAATTCTTATCTAATGTTCATATGACCTGAATTTATTAGATCTGAATTTTATCTTTATTATATGTTCATGCATGAGATGATGTTCATAGATAGAAACCAATCTTGATGGGATCTATGATGGTATGGATGTTTTCAAATTAATATATTCCGTTTGAACATAAGATTATGTTTTATAAGTCAATCTTGGATCATCCTGAAATAAGGTTATCCTGGCATAACAATTAAAATCCATTATGCTGACAGATTGTCCTAGGATGAGAAGAGATTGATGAGGTAAAACACCATAAGAAATTAAACATGAACATAAGATCATTCAATTCTAGATTATGAGATAATCATTAGGATATTTTCATAAATACATGTGGTGATCTCTTTGAATCACTACAACTCTTAAGGAAGGGCGTATCATGAATGCACTGTAAATTGGTTTGCAATTTGCAATTTGTGGTGACGTAGACCAATAAGCTGAACCAAATTGGAATTGATTAATCAATTGATGTCTAAGACAAGTGATAGAATAGTGATTACTTAATTAGGATCGTTGCTTATACATGGAGAGCTTCCCACCAATCTTGAACTTATCCGGCCAATTTGATTGATTAAGTTCTTTTGGGTGCCTAGTGTTGAGTTCACCACACATGATGCATTTACACTATGGTTCCGATCTTGGTGAACCAAGTAAGGATCTTTCAATTGGATCCTTGGCAATTATAGATTTACATAAGATGTAAATTAAACAATTAAAAGAAGAGACCTGAATCAAATCTCCTCAATACATATTAAGTTTAGCGGTCTTCCACCATTGTAGATGTGCGGACGTTTTTCTTGTATTGATTGTTTTTGGCTGGATCAGTGGTTCAGTTGTACCGGAGGGCGCAACCACTCTATTAGCATAAGATGTTGCAGGATAAAGATGGGGTTGGACCCAATATCTATCAGGTGAGGGATCCAATAATGGCTTTGCTCTTGCATTGAACGGTGGGTCTAACTTAACTAAAAAATGGGACCAATATCTGTCAAATGATGTCTTCATAACTTAAAGACCGAATATCACTACAACATGCTTGAGAAGCATTGGACAAGAGTTGTCCACTCATCGATATATGTGTCACCAATATCTGTCAGATAAGGTACGCGTACATCGATGGGACCGCAGCATCCACTTGAAATCCTAATCGTGATGGGCTTCCGTTTCTCTATCTTGGGAGTGTAAAAAGACTCGAGAAAATAGTGGAAGTAATATTTGTATTAAAAGACCCTAAAACAAATTGTAAATCAAGTACAAAGTCTAATTAAAATCTCTTCTCTCTGCAGTTCACAATGTCAGCTTCCAATCTTTTAGTCTGGATTCTTAAAACCAATCGATTGACCGGAAACAACCACAAGGACTGACTTAGGAACCTCAAAATAGTTCTGAACTCAGAAAATTATGTCATGTACTTGACCAGAAACCCCTTGTTTTGCCAACCGTCCAACTGCTGAACAAAGGATAGCATTCAAAAATGGATGGATGATGATAATAAGGTCAAGTGCTATATCTTGACATCAATGTCTAATGGACTCCAATGCCAGCATGAGGACATGCAAACTGTCAGGACTATGATAACTCATCTGCAAGAGTTGTATGGTAAGCAGAACCGGACTGCGCGATATGAAGTATCTAAGAGACTTCAACACCAAGATGCACGAAGGGCAGTCGGTCCATGATCATTGTCTGACAAGGATTAAAGATCTGAAAGAGCTTGAGAAGCTTGGCATGACCATGCATAGGGAATTGCAAGTAGATTTGATCCTGTAATCCCTTCTTAGTTCGTATGGACAGTTTTTAGTAAACTACCATATGAACAAGATTGATAGCACTCTGTCTAAATTGTTAAACATGTTAGTGACCACTAAAGGAATCTTAAAAAGTTCAAGGGACACTGTTCTTACAATGGAAGGAGCATCTACATCCAAGAGAAAGTCTACTTGAAAAAAGAAGCAAAAGCCCGCGAAGAAGCAAAAGCAGGAGAGTAAGTCAAAGAAGGACACTCCCAAAAAAGTGGCTAACAAGGAAAAGTATTTCCATTATAACGTTGACAGCCACTGGAAGAGCACATATCCTGCATACCTAGAGAGCCTAAAGAAAAGGATGACACACCTTCTGAAAGTATGTCAGATCTGCTCATAATTGAATCAAATTTAACGATTTCTTCTACTTCTAGTTGGGTCATAGACTCTGGTTCTAGTGCTTATTTATGTACTTCAATGTAGGACCTGGTAGAAAGTCGAGGGCTAAAGGAAGGTGAAATAATCCTTTGAATCGATAATGGAACAAGAGTTGCTACTATAGCAGTTGGCATCTATCCTCTGCGATTACCATCAGGATTCAATTTAGTTCTTAGAGACTGGTACTATGTACATGCTGCTAGCAGGAATTTGATTTCTGTATCTGCACTAGCACAGGATGAACACATTTTTAATTCAATAAAGACTACTGTTCAATTTATTTCAGAAATAAATTGGTTGCATGTGATTTTTTAATTGATAATCTCTACCATTTACATGTTAATGTATCTGTGAATGTATCCGAGCAAATAGTGAGTGCCATAGGATCTAAAAGATCTAGGGATGAGATAAACTAAAGATATATGTGGCACCTCAAACTTGATCATGTAGGAGAATATAGGTTAAACAAATTCAAAAGGGATGGGATCCTTTGCTCATTAAATTCTGAGTCATATCCGATTTGTGAATCCTACCTTCAAGAAAAATGACCAAATTACCTTTTATGGGTATGGGGAGATGATCACTGAAATACTTATCCTGGTACACACTAATGTGTGCGGGCCATTCGATGTGCAGACCAGAGATGGTTATCTCTACTTCATTATCTTTATCGATGATTACTCACGATATGAGTATATATATCTTATGAAGCACAAATCTGAAGCCTTTAAAAAATTTAAAGAATTCATATGTGAAGTAGAGAAACAAACCGAAAAATCTCTTAAGATTCTTCGATCAAATCGAGGAGAATACCTTAGTAGAAAATTTCGAGATTATCTCAAGAAAAACGGTATAGTCTCATAATGGACCTCTCTTGGTACACCTCAACTCAACAGGATATCGGAAAGGAGGAATAAGAACTTATTAGATATGATCCGATCTATGATGAGCTTCACTAATTTATCTTTATTTCTTTAAAGACATGCTTTACTTTCTACAATCTATTTATTAAATAGAGTATCCTCTAAATCTGTTCCTACTATGCCATATCAAATGTGATATGACAAGAAACCAATCTTGATCATCTCAAGATTTGGGAATGTCCAGCATATGTCAAAAGACAACAGACAAACAAATTAGAGGTTAGGTCTATGAGAGCTCATTTTATAGGATATCCTAAAGAGTCATTAGGATATTATTTTTACTTTTCAGATGATCACAATGTGATTGTGAGCCAACATGCCATATTTTGAAAAATAGTTTATTCAAGATGAAGGTACTGGGTGGCAAATTGAGCTCGAAGAGAGTCTCTGAAGAGCAGCGAGTCATAAACCAATCAAAACATGCTCAAATTAAGCCAGTAGATGTAGTACCTCCTCCACCTCGTAGATCAAGTAGAATCTCATGTCCTCCTGAAGAAAACAAATGGATGATCATAGAAGATGTAGAGAAAATGTTCCTCGTGAGAAATAAGAAACATGGAGATGATCCTAAAACCTATAACGAAGCGATGTCAGACATCGACTCCGAGAAGTGGTTGAATGCCATGAAATCAGAAATTGAATCCGTACATTCAAACTAAGTATGGACCTTAGTAGATCCGCCTGAATGCATAATATCCATCGAATGTAAATGAATCTATAAAGAAAATAGGTGCAGATGAAAAGATAGAGACCTATAAAACTAGACTCGTGACAAAAGATTATAGTCAACATGAAGGCATTGCCTATCAGGACACCTTTTCACCTGTAGCAATGCTGAAGTCCATCCACGCATTATTTCTATTGTAGCTTATATGATTGTGAGATATGACAGATGGATGTGAAAACTGCACAATATAACAAGGTCAAGATCCTTGAGAAGACTAACTTTCAATTTTCGATTTGTCGAGAGGATAAGACTAAAGACTATCCTAGAGATTCCTCAAAATTTATAAACTAAGGTGAAGAGGAACTATCCTACAAGGAAATGTGGGACCATGCCAGAATGAACAAGGAGTCACTTGTGCCCCAGTCAATTTTGGGCCAATGTTTGAAACCAAGGTAGTTCTAGCCATCTTGATTTGTAGATAACTGTGTGGAACCACACAAACACAGGTTTTTACTATTAAAACTGGTTATCCCCTAGAATAATGGAGAGGTGAAACCATGGAACGCCGAACCGTCCCAAACTGAATGGTTTAGGGCGTTCCGAGCTATCCCGACAGCAAACCGAGATGGTTCGACTAAGAAAACAGCACACCGAAGGAGGAAGAGGGAAAGAGAGGAAGAGAGAGAGAGAAAAGAGAGAAAGAAGAGACAGTATAACGTCATCGGAGACCGGTAGTGGCCCGCTAGGCCATCGGAGGGCCGCAGAGGCCTCCGTAGCTTGGTGTCGCCCAATAAGATATTTAATCGAGTGAGAAAGAGAGAGAGGGGGAGCAACCATACTGAAGGGAGAAGCAGCTGGTGGATGGGCTATCGGAGGGTGCCAGATGGCTGCTGTAGCCATTGAGGGCGGAAAAAGTGCGGACAAAGCCACGACCGCGGAACAACCGCCCTTGTTCACTCATCGATTTTTTTTAAGGAAGATGAATAATGAAGCCGGCAATGGATTTTGTCAGCTTCATTATAATCGGGATTTTTTAAAAAAACCTATAAAACAGGGACAATTGCCCCTGTTTCACACTCGCAGCACCGAAGGCCACAATTGCACTGTCTAGCAGCCAATCGAAGGCCCTTCGATGGCTTTCCCTCTTTTTCTTTCCTCCCCCTCTCTCTATCTCTCTCTCGATCGAGGATCAATCGATGAAGCGAAGCCTTGGCGGCCCTCCGAGCACGCCAGTGGCCCACCTGTAGCCACAACCGACGTCTTCTTCGGCCGCAGTCTCCCTCCCTCCTCTTCGCTCCCTCTCTCCTCTCTTTTCCTCCTCCCGGTTCGCTTCTTTTTCGCTATATCGGTTCGCACCAATCCGATCCTGTCCGTTCCGATATGGACCTGTATCGATCCGTACTACCGACCGGCCGGTACAGATTCTGGTACCAAGTTCGCAAACCTTGGGTGAAACACTACTATGGCCCTATAATATTGCTTACCTCCGTTCAACGGCCAAAGACAACCACCCTGAGGGTACCACCACATCCTCTTCATTGATAGCCATGCACGCCAAATCTATACGCCAAAGAGCAACCTCTTAACATGCCAATGCTCTACACTCCAAATCTAAGAGTTGGGAGGCATCATCCATATTAGATACCTTTACCAACAAATCATCCATATCCGTCATACCTATAGGCAAGAGGGTAAGCACGACGATAAATTTTACCTCCATCAGATCCTCCATGATTTCTACCTATTGCTCAAGTTCACTTTTCTAAGAGGTGAACTTATGAACCTCCATAGTAAGTGAAGCGATTGATATTTTATAGGATCTTTGTTAGCTTTTCCTTCAAATTGGCCAAGTCGAATGGCATCCAAATCCAAATTAGGTCGATGGATTTGGTGTCGAATACATCCCATCGCCATCCTGACCATTGACTGATGGAAAGTGGAGGGCATTGTTTGCACCGCACCTAGACTGACTACTGTAAACTGAAGACCATTACACCAAGGTGCAGGCTAATATAGCAAGAAAGCAGGCAGAAACACAAAGGGTGAAGGCAGATACAACAAGGCTACAAGCACAGTAAATAGACAGGCAAGAGCTATTAGCCAGGGATGAGGCCTTTTATGGAGCAAAAGCCAAGGAATGACTAATCAGCTTTTAGCACTCACCACTACTTAGTACATGGAGGAATGGCAATGCTATCCAAAATATAGTAGTGGAAGGGACATGACTTTCATACAGAACAATAGTGGTCCACATGGTACAAACCAACAAAAACAAGTGTCAAAACTGAGTGGTTACAGCTATTACCACTACCCAGAATATGGGAGGTGGTAGCTTTACTCAAAATATAATAGTAGAGGGAAGATAACTACCACACATAACAATAGTAACCCATATGGCACAAACCAACAAAGACAAATGGCAAAACTTACGTAATGATAACTATCCCAACAGTTAATAAGAGCCACTTACAAATATCAAATTTTAAGCCCAAAGAAAGAAAAGAAAGCTTATGGCCAACAAAACAATTATCATTATCCTTATTTTTCCTTTAATATTTATCTTTAATTTTCTTACTTTTAAGTTTTACTCTGGTTATCCATAGCTGAAGCATAGGACCATCGCCTAGGGTACATCCTACCTCCTTTTTCAAGCTGACAGTATCACAACAAAAAAAATTCTTGAAGGTCAAGGCACTAGGATCCGCACTACCAACCCTTCACCCTATCTTCTTTCCAATCATAGACACCGGTGGCATGCCCATGCACTTGCATAAACCTACTAGAGGATGCAAGCACTATCCATCCCCCCCAGTATAGGATTTCAAGGCCAACAATGGGAGGATTCAAGGCCAACAATGGTCTTCTTATATAATATGCTGGTGGCTATCAAGGCCAAGAACAAGCAAGTAGATTCGAAGTACATTGGCATCATTGAGCAAGAAGAGGATTAATGGATAGGAAATTGCATCTAATAGGTAATCTAAGAGCAAACTTCCATACTTGTTTATTCTTATGAAATAAGTTCCATATGCAATCATTTGTTGGTTAAGTAAATCAATTACATGTCTTGGCAATCTATTACCTCAACTAAAAGTTCCAATACAAAGTCGCAAGAATGAACATGGATGAGGAACTACAGACTACCCTGTACAATATTATTTGTAAGATGGAGCTTGATCTAGTCATTGCTGCCAAATGTCTGAAGGAGGTAAATAAATTTTGATAAGATACGAGATCATTACTTTGCCAATTCAAGCAAATCATTCATATGATACGTCCTGCATGTTTCACAAACTAAAGCTTCTAGAGAGCGCTCCCACAACTTTGGTGAGAAGATAGTAATAGCAAGCAAAGATAAAATGAATCCAAGTGTTTTTGGACACTGACTATAGCTGATCTAATGTTTATGATAAATAGTGCATCATATGTAATGTGTTTGATTGCATTAGGAGCTGAATAGTGGTTCTGCTTTGGGCTATCATCAAAAAACCTCAAAAGGATAGCAATTTGGATCCTCTCACATATAGTTTCCTCTAGTGGCTATAAGCACTACTAGTCAAACTTCATCAAAGTCACAACAAACAAAGAACTGCTTGACATAGAAGTGATTGAATGACTTAGCGTGCATGCACTACAATCTGAGGCTCAAACTAAAGTGCGCCTAAGAGAAAGTGAAGCTGAAGTATGATAATACACTTCACAATGATTTTGTACATGATAAAAGGATTCGATGATCGGTTGGCTTGAGAGATAGCAACAGTAGGCAAAGCTTGATGAGGTAGGTACGTCTCCTTGATTGGCTAGTCTAAGACAACCGGCCAAGCAATCATAGAGGTCAAGAGGGAGCCAATGGTCATCGCAAGATGCTATGTCTGAGACATCCTTCCAATGATATGGCATATAGATGCTATGAAGAACTCATCTAGTACCTAATCCACTCAGGAAGGTATGATTAGTAACAATGATCGGCCTAATTGAGCCAACCAATAGAGTTAGGCAAGCAAGGGCATCCAAGGAAGAAAGCAGTTCTTAAAGCAGCAAGAAAGGGAAGGAAAGAGAGCTACAGGTCCATTTAGAGAGAGTGGATGAGGAGCATTATCACTCAGATTCCATGGCTCGCGAGCCCTCAGATCATCATAGCCCAAATTATCTTATGATACACGTGATGATGATAATGGCAGTTCAAGCAATAATATATCTGGTGGCTAGGAAGGTAGCAATGGACATGATGAGTATGCATGTGACACAATCTTATGGTCTAAGTTCATTTATCAGTGAGTTGTGGTTCACTCTACCACCTAGTATATGGACCAAGGCACATGATCTAAAGCCCATGAGGATACGATACATGCATGAAACAGGCCACTCGAGATGGTTCAAGAGACGACATTGCAATAAATGATCCAAGGTATGACCTATATGGATATTCTACATCTACATATCATATTTGGGCAGCTACTATCCTTCATAGTCACAGCTAGATTATGGATCAAATTTCATTGCCCTGATCTTCCCTCTGACAGGACGGTCCACCCATTATCAAGCATCAAATCAATATTGAGGTGGTTATCCAAGAGGCTTGGATTGCATGACGTTGGGTGGGCATATTATATGGGTTGGAGTCAAATCCCAGGTATAGACAATGATTAGGATCTCAATGACTACGAGCAGCATAGACACTTTATCAGAAACTAGATATCAATATCCATTATGTAGTTCAAATCAATTTGATATATATGTGTGTGTGTACACATATGTATATATACATAGTCAAGATCAAAAAAATGCATTGTGTACATTAAATATATTACAAATTTACAATAGCATTTAGTAATTGAACATGCAATCTATCAAAACCTATACAACATAAAACAACATCAAAAAAACATTGAAGTCATAATTCAAACAACCACAAACATTAAAATTATCCCTCAAACCAAATAATTGAAAAAATGAAAAAAGAAAATGAGTGTACTGCACCAAACTAATCACCAACTGGTACTACAAGTATCAAGTCGACAGACCTTGTGAGAGACTACTTAAGAAATAAAGTTCATGCCATTCATAAACAATGTTTTCTCAAGCATGTAAAATCATAAGATGGCATCTAAAACATTGTGTGGAGGTTAAAGACTAGGAAATGGTTGCAAGCAAGGTTTTATGTCCCAACAGGACAAGGGCATCCCAATCATCCGATCTTGTTCCTATAGGAAAGCGAGATTCAGATAGGATCGAGACTCCAAAACCCATCCATGCAGAGAGAGAAGAAGAAAGAGAAATAAAGAATAAGATGGAAGATGGAAGATAAAAAGTGTAAGGAAAGAAGAAGAAAATGAAAGAAAGGAGAGGAGGGAAAAGAAAGGAAGGAGAGAAGGAAAAAAGGAAGAGAAAGAAGAACAAAAGAGAAAAAAGAAATGAAGGAATGAGAAAAAGAAAGAAAAAGGAGAGGAAAGAAAGGAAGATAGAAAAAAAAAAGAAAAGAAGGAAAAAGAATGAAAGAAAAGAAAAAGAATAGGAGAGAAATGGAGGATATCTGCTAGGATGCATGATCCGAACAACTATTGAGATAAGACGGGACAGCGAGGCATCCCATTCCATAGAGATATCGAGACATCTCTGTCACACAAGATTTAAAACCTTGGTTGCAGGTCAACCTCATTTGCAAAATAATCATGAAGAAACATATACTTCACACTTCTTTCACAAAGAGTTCACCATGCTATATAGGAGCTACAATCTGGGCATGTGGTAGTCATTTTAGCATATCCTCGTTAGTCAATTATGAAGCCACAAGTAATGTGGCAAGCTTTATGCCATTCTCATGCCATAAAAGCCGGTCTTGTTTAGCACCTTATTTTCCAAAAGCTTGAAGCTTGCAACTATGTTGTCTACCATTACGGGGGTCAAGTCCCACAAAGCCATGGGAGTTCTTCATAATAATGGATGGCTTCATACACGAACAAAAAAATACAATGATTGCACATAAGAGTATGCTAAATGAAATTCATGGCAATGAAATGCATACATATATTGCGATATTACAACATGGCCTTGAAATTCTTGGAAAAAGGAAAATCAAATTGGAGTAAAACCCTATCTCGCATTGTTGTTGGAGGGCCAAAAGCTCTTTTGGGAGATTTTTAGATGTTTGTAAAAAGATCTTGAAACAACTTTCTAGCTCCTCCAAAAGCTCAAAAAAGTCTATAGCAAAAGGCTCCTATTTAAAACTTTTAGTAAAACTCTATTTGACACACGTCGGGAAGCTGTTTTATTTTCATAAAAATGTTGGGAATTGTGTCCTAAAGCCAATCATTTGACGATTGTGCTAATTATAAATGTATATAAATTAATCATTAATAAAATTATTTGACTTTTTTTATCACAAGGTTACATCTTCTAATGAACCCCTGTGTTGTGATGAAGTCCTTAAGACTACTATGATCGATAAAAGAAGTTTATCGCGTAGTCCTTAAACTGTTTTACAACCAAAGGATACGCTATTACTAGGATGATGCGATAATCAAGTGTAGGTCGTTGTGTGCCATATCGTTGGTTGTCCTTGTAACCAAGTGGTGTGGAGACACTGGTATGGCATGCAAGTGAGATGTAGGAGTACATCGTCACTGAACATAACCAACTGCGGAGCACTCTGCTGTCAAAAGTAGCTCGCGAAGGGTATGGGTATAAGTGTCCCTCTGACCTGAGATCACCACGGTGATTTGCAAGCAACTCACTGCACTTTGATACCGGACTATCTAAATTTCTAATTCAGTGACGGAAGATTTTTGGATGCAGTCAAGTACTTGTCAAGTCGGTGCACGAGTAAAGATGGGATTGACCCCTCTGAATAAGTAGGAGTTAATGCATCAATGTATTTCAATTTAGTAAAATCTAGATCCAGATAATCCATATGATGAATTTGAAAGATTGAAATACAATGTGGATAACTATTCCAGGATTGACAGTTAAACCCTAGGTCTCTTTAAGCATTAGGATCAAAGAGATGAATTATACAGTAACCATACACCAGTAGGTTCTTGAATGTTGCTTTACAATCATTCGACCTATCCGGACGTCGTATCCCATTGCTAGATGGTTACATCGATTAGTTCAGAAATTTGTTCCTGTGCTACCGACTTAGATTCGAACCTATGGGGTCACACTCAAAAGAGATTTCTGACTGATCATGTGGCTGATCAATAATTGAGAATCGTTCAAGAGTTTAATCGTCAATTCGATTGATAGTTAACCTTAAGCAAAAGTTATAATGAATTTATTCGCTAAGTGTTAGTGAATTAATGGAGCATTAATTAGTAATTAGATTGCTGATTAGCTCAATTTGATTAAGCAAAGAGGATTAGATCAAATCTAATTGAATTAGATTCAATTAGATTTGATCCGATTAAATCATGAGATGACCTAATCGCTAAGAAAAAATTATCCCTGATTTGATCAAGATTTTGGTTCAATCAATTTCTAATTGAATTAAGATTTGATAAAGGATTCATGAACCTAATTAGATTGGATTTCATCCATCTATTTGGGCCTAACCAAATATAATTTGCATTGAAGTCAAATAAGAAAACCAAGAGTCCATAAAAGATTAGACTCCTTATCCCTTGTGCCACCCACTTTTGGATGCCACAACTCCTCATGCTAAAAGTGTTTTTGCGTGAGATTTCCCCATGCCAAACTCTGATGTCGCCTCCCCTTTCTTAATGCCCCTTATGGATAGGTGGGTTAAGGAAAGTTTGAATTTGATTTGAATGAAGTTCCTTATTAAGATGAGATTGGATCTTATCCCAACCACCTTCACGCCATACCTTATATTCCCTTCTTTTGCACAACAAAAGGAGGTTTTCACCATGGGAAATCAAATAAGGATCTGACTTACCGTGGAAACAATTTCTTGGTGCGTGAAATGTAGTAAAGGGGGCGACACTTTAAGATGGGGCGACAACTCAAGAGTCCACCCTTTTTGGACTCTTCAAACCACCTAACCACTTGGATGCCCAAATAAAGGACTTTTCCTTTGTGCGTGCGTGATAGACATCTAAAAGGGTTCTTCACAGTGAAGGGTTGGGCGTGACATTTCATGGCGTGAGAAAAAGAGGAGAGCCTTCTCTTTTTTGGGTGAGCGAAACCTAGAATTCTAGGATTTGTTCCTAAGGGTTTGAAAAGAGAGAAAAGAAGAGAAAAGAGTGTCTCCTCTCCATATTTCTTCCACATCCTCATCTCCTCCAGATGTCCTTCTTCAACCTCTGAAAAGGTTCAAGAGATTTGAAGAAAGAATTCAGATCAGCCAGCAAGATGATTTTCGTACTGGCTAGCACTCCCGAGGAGATCGATCAGATCGAAACTTCGTGTGGACTATCCGTAGAGGCCGGACACGTGTACGACTGCAAGCAATCAGCGAGAACCCTCTTTACCACGTTCATCAGCAGCAGCGATCGTCAACCCACGCTCAGACATGGAGTTTTGAACTCATATTAGAAGTAGATTTGATCTACTGCTCACATCTATGCATGCAGATTTTATCTTCTCATTTTCAGATTTTATATGCGACATATCATGTCATAAATTCTTAAGTAGGTTGATTTACTGATCTGATCATATGCATGTTAGATTAATATGATTAATCTAGTTGCTTTCCGCTGTGATCTGATTCAAAATTTTGAAATACATGCATGAAATTACCTACATTTCCAACAAAAATTTAGCACGGTTGAAAATGTTGATAATAATTAATCACAATAATATAATATAATATAATATAATAATTTCTTATCATTATGAACACAATAATATATTTATACTATTATAGTATGATATTGTTTAATATAATATAACATATATTATTATATTATAATATAATTAAAATAATAAAATAATATTATAACCATAACATAATTTTATAATATAATATAATATATTTAATATAATATAATCATTGTTGGTGCAAAAATCCGCCGGCGTCGGAGAAGCTGGAGTCGAGGATGCCGTGGTCGCCGTCGGGACCTGCAAAAGAAGTCTAAACCGGAGTTGGGGTTGCTCCGGCAAGACCCTCCGACGCTCCAGTCAGTTCTCTGTCTCAACAAGAATGGAGTGCTCGAATGAAAATTTTAGCAAAATTTTGAGATAGAGTTTAGAGCTTAGAGAATAACGTATCTGGGGATCCTTTTTTATAGGCGGAGGGCGTAACAGATTGATAGCGACGTCCGCAACCGCATGGTGGTGGGCCGTTCAGGGCCATGAGTAGTTTGTTACGGAAAGTAGTGGAATGGAGTCGTGGCTATCGCCGTGGTCTGCCACGTGGAGCCTGTTGCGGAGAGTGGAGTGGTGTCCGTTGTCGTGACTTGCCAGAGCATGATGAAGCCGCATGGGATCCGTTACAGGAAGTGGAGCAGAGTCGTGGCCATTATTATGGCCTGCCAGGGAGTCCGGGCCTGTCGGCCGAAGCTCGGTAGGGGTGTCTGGTGGAGCGAGGTAGTCTCTGTCTGAGGGAAGCTCGGATGTTTCCGAGATTGCTGACGAGCCCGCTGTCAACAGGTGCCTTAGGTGTTGGCGCTGCAGGCTGAAATCATATTGCCGTAGAAGCTCGGGCGGAGACTTCCCGTTGATGAAGTCCGACTGGGGTTGGCCTGACGTAGAACTTATTTGAAAGCTGTTCGCCGGGGAGGCCC
>KE506258.1:139046-151586 GCA_000441515.1 Elaeis oleifera
CGGAGGAGGTTTACCTGCAATAGACGTACGGAGTAGAGATCCGGCTCCCGTAGGAGTCCGGAGGAAGTTTACCTGCAACAGAAGTTCGGAGTAGAGGTCTGGCTCCCGTAGGAGTCCGGAGGAAGTTTACCTACAACAGGAGTTCGGAGGAGAGATCCAGCTCCGTAGGAGTCCGGAGGAAGTTTAGTAAGCGGTCGACCGCCGTAGGAACTTGGAGGGAATCCGGCCGTCGTAAAGATCTGGGGGGAATTTGGATTAGAGTGGATCGTGGCTGAAAGGGACCTGGAAGAGGTCTGGAGACCGATCGATCACTGTAGAAGGTCGGCCGATAGTGGAGCCCAGAGAGCGCCCGGAGCAGTTCAATAGGTGACTGAAGGAGCTCATCATCGGGAGAATTCGGAAGGCGTGGTAGGAGTTCGTCCACCGGAGGAATTCGGTCGACACCTGTAGCAAGCGTCGTGGGAGTTTATCCGTCAGCAGAATTCGGGAACATTGTGGAAGCTCGGCCGCTGGAGAAGTCCGGAATTGTGTCGCCCAGGATCGGAAGTCGAAAGAGTCCCGGAAGGATCACTCCAGATACGAACTTCGGCTGGGGTATTTATACCCAACAATCATTATATTATATTACATTATATATTTAATCAATATATTATATTATACTATATTATAATTTAACTATATAATATACATACTATAATAATATGTTACTGTAATATATAAAATTATTGTCTACTTTATTATTTAGATTAAAGTATTAAAATAAGTAATTTATAAATTAAGGATGCTTTATAATAATAGTTTTTGATAATATAAATAGTTGGACATTAAAAGCACCATGCAATGTCTTCTATTATCATTTCTTGATACGAAAGAACTTTCTTATTTTGATTACTGACAAATATTAAAGTTTTATGATACTTCAAAAATAGAATTACCAAAAACAAACGTTATTTATTAAAAAACTCTATTAGCGAAAGCTCTACTACCCAAAGCTCTACAAGCAAAAGTTCTGCCAACAGCAATGCCAGTCATGTCTATGTATTGAAGTAAGCATTGTTGGGTGTAAGGAATGAACAAACATTTGCAATAGTAGAAGATCAGAAAGATGCCTCAGGATGACATGTAGGCTTACAATTCAGCTGAAAGATGATACAAGGATATAGAGTCAAAAGCGAATGCGAAGGAGAATGCTAAACAAATAAGATGAGATTGGCATGAAATAAGTTGATATTAGAAAAGTTACCAAGTGATAAGGGAAAACAGGATCTGGAAGAAGAGATGAAGGATTGGAGAGTAGTTGACACTCCTTAAAGAAAGCAAAATGGAAGAGAGATTTCAAGGCATCAAGTAACTAGTTGTAAGAAAGATAATAAATTTAAATTATTTCCGGACTTGGTGAGCAGAAGGAATAGGAAGAAGTTTATGAGTTAATAGAGAAGTAAGAGACCGCATGCACATATAAAAGTGTGAAACTGCTCACTAGTAAGACATGAAAAAAAGGAGTGGTGAGGGACAACATGCGCATCTAAAGTTGCTTCTGCACAGTATGCCCCAATAAATGAGAAAATGGAGTGCTAGAAGCTAAACAAAACTTAAGCATAGCTGTTACCAAAGTTGGCAAGAATTTAACCCTAGATCTCTAATATAAACTAGAGTTGGGCATAGCCACTGAATAAGAGGAGGCTGTGATCGCCATTTGAGTAAAATATTTATCCTTCATGTAACTAATTTCATACACTTGTCTTATTTCTATCCAAAGAGAGACTGAAAAATATCAATGTGTTGTATTTTATCCTAATCCTGACAATATATACCTTTCTTCCAGGAATATCCCTATCCTTAAAACATTGTTTCAGAAACACTCCTACTCTTGGATTCTAATCTCAGCTCAAGAAAACTCTTTCTAATAAAACATTCACATATCCAAGACTCTCATCATATCTGTTTTGCTATCCCATCTCAATATGCTCTGGTATACGAGCTATGCCAGTAAATCTTCTACCTCCCACTCCAAATCCAAATTCCCATCCCATCAAATTGCTTAACCAGCATGAACCAACTCTTTGGCCAATAAGTATTTGCAACTATTTGATTAGCTTAAGTTAATCTAGATTAGAACAGGCCCCATCACCGTTTAAAGCATCTAAGAGTTTCCATGTTGTTTATGTTGGCTCATTCAGATATTAATTATTGGATTCTCTCTGTTACCCAGCTTGATGCACATGGGCATCCTTCTTGTACATGAGAAAAACAATTTGGACATCAACTTCATAAAAATCTTCTCCACACTTATCCAAGACTCTTATTGCATCTCCAACACTATCCCAACAGATCCCACATGTGAAAGAAGCATTGCTGCATTAATCCGACCATCTGACCTGATTTCTCTTACTATAAATCCATATGTTTTGCACGGTAGATCTAGTGATCTCACCAAATTCATATTCAGACCAAACATTTGATGGTCTAACAACATTATTAATTCATTAATATAGTTTTGCAAATAAACTTTTACATGTGCATGCAAGTTAAAATAAAAGCATTTATATATGTCTGGGAGGTCAGATTGCCTTTCACATCCCCATGGCACATATTAGCATCCAAATGCAATTGCATCATGAAGAAACAAAACCAGTTCTAAGAGTTTGTAATTACATAGGGGTTTATTTGACTCAAGCAAACTTGCCACCCCAATATGTCTAACAAATTACAGCTCAGTCAAATCCAATTCCTCTTATCTGCAAATAAAATGTTGAATAAACAGCATTGAGAAAGATTCAGGATGTATACTGCTTTGTGATATTAAATAGCCTTAACAATCTGAGGGACCAAATCACATCGTTTGATGCTATCATCAAATGAAATTCATTATTATTATCTAGTTTGAAAGATCAACAATATTATCATCCATATATATATGCAAAACATTTTCAAGGAAGATCAATTGATCAAGAATCACAATCCTTTACAAAAACAGCTACCATCTAATAAACAATTCCTATCTTCAAATAATCTTAATTAAGAAGAATGGAAAAATGAAAAAGAAAAGCTGAAGTTGATGCCAAAACTAATACCTAGCCCCCACAAACTCCAGAAGTCAAGCCCTATAAAGAAGACAATGCAATCAAAAACACCAAAAAGACCACAAACTGAAACTTGTATGAACCAATCAACACATAAAGAGTCATCATCATCTCGCAATACAGTCACTTAGCTTGCCATTGCAGTGACTCCTTCCTTTCTCTTCCCTATCCTAAATTCAAAATTGCACCCTAATTTTATACGAGTTCAATTCCCAAAACATATGTGTTATTTAATATATAAAAGGTACAAAATTCTTGAAATGTTGGTACTAGGACCCTTCCTAGTCGGGGCCATGCGGATACAATACTAAGATGCTCCCACACCGACACTTGGACAGGTTGATGTCCTATGAAACACTAGAGTTTGCCCTTCTTCTTTAGCCTTTTCTTGTTCTTAATAAACACATTGCATGTTGGGAAAATTATCTATAGGTTCTTAGATGGATCCGAAATTATTTTTAAGTCCCTGGATTTTTCAAGTTGAATAAAAAATCTCTGAAATGCTAAGGAGTTATTTCTAGATCCCTGCCGTCCACATAGATTAGTTACACAGGTCCATGTTCAGGTTACACAGGTCCATGTTCAGGTTGCACAGGTTTATGTTCAGATTATGTAGGTTACCTAGTTTCAATATCTCGTTATGCACGTTCATGTTCAAGTTACACAAGTATGTACTTTGGTTACACAGAATAAATCCTTAGCATTTCAGAGACTTTTTATTCAACTCAAAAAGTCCAGAGACTTAAAAATAATTTTGGGTCCATCTAGGGACCTATAGATAATTTTTCCTTACATGTTTTAGGCTCTTAAAAAGGCATTTTGAGTAGAAGGTTGGTTTATGATGTTGATACTACTTATAGCATTTGTGATTTTCTAAAAAAAATATTGATAAATAATAATACATCTAAATGAAGCATCACTTATTGATCATATCATGAACATGAATTTGAGCAAAAATTAACAAGAAAACTTAAGACAACCACTAAAAAAAGAAATTATTAAAACAAAAATAAATAAAAAATTGATTTCTCGATGAATTATTGACGTGTCAAACCATCCCAAGTGTCGAGACACAATAGTCCCACTATGTTCTGGCTAGGATGCATGGGGTAGAATAAGATGCACAATCTAGAGCGATCTAAGGTCGTACACCCATCCTGAAACCCAACCTCTCTTCTGTTTGATCCAACACAACGGAACAACTATGACTGACTAGGTCAAACCAAGCTTTCATATGCCGTCTCAGTACCGGGCCCCATGCCTCTGCCACTTTGTCACTATGTCGGTATGTCCGGAACAAAGGTCGATTTGGCAAACTGAGTGATACATTCCTCATACCGTATACCAATACGATACGATATGCCCCATACCATCCAATTTGGTATGGCATGGCATACCTTGCTCCCATCCTTATTCATACTACATTGATTGAAGGATCTTTCTATTCACCAAAATGATGAACTATAATGTGTAATTTCAATAAGACAAATATGTTGAAAAAGCATGGAACATGAAAATAGGGAAGAGGGCGTTCAACATAATACAAAACATAATGAAGTTCGACCTACAAGTTCATCACCAGATAAGGCAATTGACTGGAGAATGCACTAACAAAATTTGGAGAGTATGAAGAACAAGATGATGTCAGGTTGCAGTCTCCTTTATATAATATATATAGATATATATAAAGCATGTATGCGGAAAATCTCAAGGCATGACTATGCACTTAACAAAGGACTAGTACACTGATGCACTGCAACAACTTTATGGATCCAGCTTTTTTGCAAGCATTAGTCACCAAGCAAGAGAAACCAAGTTCATTTGATGAAGCCATCAAAGGAAGTGATCGAAGCAATTAGAAGAGTCTGGGAAGAAGAAATGTTGGAAGTTCACAAGAACCAAACTGGAACTTGATGGAGCTACCAAAGGGATGGAGGTGATTGGATGCAAATGGATTTAGGAAATCAATAAAAGGAATCAATGGAAAAATTGAAAGGTATCAGGCAAATTAGTTGCCAATGGCTTTGCACAAAGGGAAGTATGGATTTTTTTTTCAAAATTTTGCACCTATGGTTGAATGGTCTCTGTTCATCTTTTTCTTAGATATGTTGCATTGATTGAAATGTGAAAACTGCATTTTTTTCACTACAATCTTTAAATAAGGTTTATATGCAACAACATCAAGGCTTTGCTGAAAAAGATAAGGAAAATCTCACGTATTAGCTCAAGAAATCATTTGTATTTAAACAAGGGAATTGAGGCAACGGAACAAGAAGTTAATACCTCCAACATTTGTTGACAATAATGTAGAAGTATGATGGTCCTTTGTCTACTCAAATCCTTTAAGGATGGTATCTATTTCGTCATAGTTAATGAAATTTCAAGATGGATTTCTAAAGAAAAACTTATAGCTATTTTTTAGCAGGGCATCAAATTTTGACACGTTAAGCTTGATGAATGATTCAAGTAATCAAGGATATACGAAACTGCATGAACACTTGAACTTCCTCAAACAAGAGCAAGATTAAAAGCAAAACAGAAAATCTTTTTGCGACCAAACTCACTTAGTATGTCTAATCGAATGAAATCTCATAAGTACCTCGACGGAATGCAGGATTCCATAAGGCTTGAAGAGATCCAAGAGCTGGGAAACGTCGCAGCTTCTAGGCAAATTGCAGACGTACAGCTCGCAGGGCCGTAACCGAGCTCTTGCCTCATGGGAGACCCCGACCTCGCCTCCATCCTCTACTCTGTCTTCAATTGTCGCAGTCCTCTCCTCTTCTTCTACGATGGCGTGGACCGTTCGGGTCCTTTTACTTCCGGAGGAGGTGAGAGGGAAAGCAGAGAGAGGAGCGTGGAAGTGGGACGAAAAGATGGAGGCAGAGGAGGGAAGAAAGCAGGAGAAGGGTGAAGAAAAGCGGAGGAGGGAGGGAGAGGGCTGTGGATTAGGGCAGCGGACGAGAAGAAGGGTAAGGGAGGAGGCGGCCATCGTTACTGCCGCCATGCGGGCGGCAAGGAAAACGAAAAGGGATAAGAGAGGGAATAGAGAGTTTTCCAGGACCTCCGACCAATTGACAGTTTTTCTTATATTTTTGTGTATTAAAATAAATAAATAAATAAATAAAACCCTTTGAAAGGATCCGGGCTCCCTCTGAAAACCAGTGCTGTCTTTTTTTCTTTTTTTCTTTTTTTTTTTTTAATACGAAACAAGAAAAAAAGCCACGGCTTTCTGGGATTTTATTAGTGTTTCCGCGTGCATACCCCGAAATTTATACGCGAATCCTCTCAAAATATATATATATATATAATATTTATTATATATATTTTGTAGGAGTTCGGCTTCAATCCAAGAATTAGAACGTCCAGAGCAAACTTGCAAGGCAAGTCCATTCTCGTTGGAGATTTTCCAGCGAAAATTCTCTAATGTTTAAGTCAACCAGAGCTTAAAGAAAAGTAGAGAAAAAAAAAATAAAATGTGGGTTGTTTTCTAAAATTGGATTTATTGTCCTTATCTCGAGAGTCTCCTTGTTACCTCTTTATATAGAGGTGGAGTCGTAAGATGCTATGTCAGAATCTAATAGGCCGTTAGACCCTAGCTCCCTAGATTGCTATGACATGATTTGACAGACTGCTAGGATAGAAAATCTATCCACTAACCCTAGCTCCCTAGCTTATCTGGCCTCATAAATTCATGCATTAAAATGACTCCGAAAGGTTGCCTATTATATAAGAGCACTTTCCTGTGATGCCAAATTGAGATCTATACCATAAACCAATATTTTGGTACTAAGTTACTTGAATGCCTCCAAACTAGCCTCCTTAATTTGATTCATAATATCATCATGCTCTATTTTTGTATATGCCCTTATAGCTTCTCATATCTTAATTTTAAGTCAATGCTCTGGAAACTTTATTTGAAATTTTTGTACAAATACCTCGTGCATTTTTCATATTCTACTTAGAGGTATATATATTGTACTACTTCTAGTCCCTTTTATCAATCTGATATAAGTACTAAACCTTCTGGAGTTCTAATTGATTCTTTACATATCTCTAAAAACTAAATCCAGCTATCAATATTTTCAAATTATGTTATACCAAAGACAACCGGAAACAAATCATAATTTCCATCTATAGTAGCCATTATCAGATGCACTTCTAAACTTTTTCTTTAAGTGGGAGTCATCTAGGCCTATGAAAGGTCTACAACCAGCTAAGAAGCCCGTATTATAAGCTCGTAAAGAGACAAAGAAATGGTGAGAGTAATTAGTGTTGGAAAACTGCAGGAGTTTTATGCATGCATGTTAAAACTTTTGCAGCAGAATTAAATCTGATTAAATATTTTAATTATGATGCAGGCATAAGATCTGATCTTAAAACACCTTACATAAGGATCTATGGCATGTATATATATGTATGTGGAAAATCTGAAGTAAAAAAATCAGCAAGTCATGCATGAAAACCAGTTAATGTAGTAGATCAAATCTACAATTACCAAGGTTCCAAACCCTATACTTGAGCGCAGGTAAAGGAACACCACAACCGTAGATAACGATCTGAAGATCTCGCTGGTTGCTCACAGTCGCACATGATGTCCGACCTCTACGAATCATCCATTCAAAGTTCTAGTGCTGATCAGTCTCCCCAAGAGTGCTAGGTCGCATAGGGATCAACTTGATGGCCGATCTCGATCCTTCTTCGATTCTCTCAGACTCCTTCGATAATTAGAAGGATGCAATAGAGGAAATAAGGTGTTGGAAGAATATGAGGAGAAGACACTCTTTTCTCTCTTTTTATCTTCCCACAAAACCCTAGAGTTGAAATCCTAAAGAACCCACCTAGAACTCATGCCCAACAGGAAGTATTTTCCTCCATTACACACACATAGAAGCCCGCCCCCTCTCTATTTTTATGCCCCTATCTGAGAACTCTTCTCACAGTAAAAGCCATTCTTTTTTGTCGCACAAAATAGAGGTGTTTTATTGTTGGCATTGAGAGTGGATAAGGATAAGGATAAAGTGGTTGTTTAGTTCAAATTCAAACTCTCTTTGAATTCAAACTCAAATCATCTAATCCTTATCCAAGGAGGCATCAGAAGGGCTTAAGTGTGAGACATTTCTCATGATAATTCACTTCTCATTTGTCACATAAAAATCAACCTTCTCAAGGAGTTGGCGACAAGGGATAGGATAAGGATGAGATCAAGGTAGTTTTAACTCAAATTCAAACCATTTGAATTCAAACACTAAGCAAACTCATCCTAATCTAAAGGGGATCTGAGAGTGGGCGACAAACCTCTTCTGAACATGAGAAACCTTCATGCAAAACTAATTCTTGTGTGATGAAGAGAAGGGCACAAAGATAAGGTGGCGCATGGGAAGAAGTTCAAACTTTTTGAACTCTTAGTTTCTTCCAATCTCGTTCAAACCAAAACCATTTGGCATGACCCAAATGCCTAATCTAATTAGGCACTAAACCAACATGGTTAATTCTAATCCAATTAGAAAATTAATCGAGTCTAAATCTTAATCAGATCAGGAATTAAACATCCTTAGCGATTAGGTCATGCAATAACTTAATCGGTCAAACCTAATTAAATCTAATTCAATTGGATTTGATCCAAATCTTAATGTTCAATTAAATTGAGCTAATTAACAATTCAATTGCTAATTAATCCTCTATTAATTTATTAATTTTAGTAAATTATTTTATCACAACTTTTGCATAAGTTAATCATCAATCAAATTGATAATTATACCCTTGGACAATTCTCAATCATCGATCACCCATCAGATCAATCAAAAACTTCTTTTAAGTATGATCCTATAGGTTTGAATCTAAATTGATAGCACAAAAATAATTTTTTATACCAATCGAAGTGACCATCTAGTAATGATATCCGATGTCTGGATAAGTCGAATGATTACAAAGCAACATTCAAGAATCCACTAGCATATGGTTACCGTATAATTCATCTCTTTGATCCTGAATGCTCAGGATGACATAGGATTTAACTGTCAAGCCTGAATGAGTCATCCATATTATATTTCAACCTTTCAAATCCATCACATGGATTATCCTGATCAAGATTTTACTAAATTGAAATATAGTGATGCATTAACTCCTACAATTCAGAGGGATCAATTCTATCTTGACTCACACACTGACTTCATAAGTATTTGACTGTGAGAAATTCAAATAGTCCGACACCAAAGCACAATAAGTTGCTTGTAAGTCACCACGATGTTCTTAGATCTGAGGGACACTTATATTCATATCCTTCGTGAGCTACTCTTGACAGCAGAGTACTCCGCACTTGATCACATTCAATAAGATGTACTCCTACATCTCACCTGTATGCCATACCAGTGTCTCCATACTCCTTGGTTAAGAGGATAACCAATCCATATGACACACAATGACCTATACTTGATATAGCTATCATCCTAGTAATAACATATCGTTTGATCGTGAACATATTTAAGGATTAAGTAATATATCCTCCTATATCGATTAAAATAGTCCTAAGGACTTCATCACAATACAAGAGTTCAACAAGAAAATGTACACAATGTGATGAAAAGTTAAATAATATTTATTAATTATAATTCATATACAATTTATATACATGAGCACAACTGTCAATAGGCTGATGATTGATTTTGGAATATAATTCCCAACAACTCTCACTTAGATTAAAGTCGATTGATATAATATCGTATACTCATCTTTGATTTATGATTTTCGAGCTCTTTGACACCAAGGGCTTTAGTAAAATGGGTCAACCAGATTCTCCTTTCCGTTGATCTTTTAAAGCTCGACGTCATCTTGATCTATGATCTTTTGGACTAAATGGTAGTAGTGCAGAATATGCTTGGTGCACTGATGGGACTTAGGTTCCTTCGCTTGAGCAATGGCACCAGCACTGTCGCAGTACAACAAATAAGACCATTAATAGAGGGTGCCACTCCGAGCCTATTGATGAATTTTTACAACTACACAGCTTCCTTCGCAGCATCGAATGCTATGATATATTCCACCCACAAGTAGAGTCGGCCACGGTGTGCTACTAGAAACTTTTCAGGAGACTACTCCACCATTCAGGGTAAATACATATCCCAATATGCTCTTGCTATCGTCATGATCTGATTGAAAACTAGAGTCTGTAAATCCTATGAGTTTTAAGTGCTACTGATCCTTAGTATTTCTCAAATACTTAAGGATGGTCTTTACGACCTTCCAGTGGCTCTCATCTGGATCGGACTAGTATCTGCTCACTACCCCTAGTGAGTATACCACATTCGGTCTCGTATATGTCATAGCATATATAATAGATCTCACTACCGAAGCATATGAAATTCTACTCATATGCTCTCTCTTTTGAGGAGTTATTTGACAATCTCTCTTTGAGAGAAAAATTTTATGACCTATCGAAAGATAGTTTTTTTTAAAATTCTCTATGCTGAACCGCTTCAGCACAGTATCAATGTATGTAGACTGAGATAACCCAAGCAACCTCTTAGATCTATCTCTATAGATCTTCATCCCTAGGATGTAAGATACTTCTCCTAAGTTCTTCATGGAGAACTGTGATGACAGCTAAATTTTTATTCCCTGTAATATAGGGATGTCATTTTCAATTAAGAGAATGTCATCTACACAAATAAAAATACCACTACAGAATTATTAATCCATTTATATATGTAGGATTCTTCTCCATTCTTAATGAAGCCATACATTCTGATCATCTTATTAAAACACATGTTCCAACTCCGAGATGCCTGCTTTAATCCATAAATGGATTTCTCAAGTTTACACACCTTAAACTTATCTGTGAATGTGAATCCTTCAGATGTATGAGAGACACCTCTTCTTCAACTCTCCATTTAGAAAAGCAATTTTCACATCTATTTACCAAATTTTATAGTCCAGATGTGCTGCTATTGCAAGCATGATCCGAACGGACTTGAGCATTGCCATAGAAAAAAATGTCTCGTTATAGTCAATACTATAATGCTGATGATAACCTTTGAAAATCAGATGAATTTTATAGGTCTTCACCTTTTCGTCTATACCCCTCTTCCTTTTGAAGATCTACTTATACCTTATGGATTTTGTCCCTTCAGGTTGATCAACCAATGTCCATACTGAAAAAATTATAGTCGATTTTATGTATGTATTTAAAATTTTTTGAAATAAATCATAGCAGATATCAACTAGATTAATCATATTAATCAAACATACATATGATCTAATCATTAAATTAACCTACTCTAAGATCTATGACATGATACAAAATATATAAAATCTAAAATAAAAAATGCATACATGGATGTAAGCAGTAGATCAAATCTACATCTATCTGAGTTCAATACCTCAGCACAGGTTGACGATTGCTGCTACTGAGAAACATGGTAAAGAGGTCCTCGCTGGTCGCTCACAGCTGCATAGGATGTCTGGCCTCTGCAGAAAGTCCACTCAAAATTCTAATCTGATCGACCTCCTCGGGAGTGCTAGCTCGTACGAAGACCATCTTGCTGATTGATCTAAATCCTTCCTTCAAATCACTGAAATATTTTTAGAGGATGAAGAAGGACACAAAGGAGGAGGATGTGGTGGAAAGAAAATTGCAAGACATTCTATGCTGATTTTGTTAGATTTGTGTCCTAGAAGCCAATTGTCTCTAAGTGTGCAAGTGGAATAAATAAAAGAATGGGTGGCATCTATTTTTATTTTGGCAGGAACTGGGCGCCAAATCTCAGGATATTACAAGAGGGACCCGCCCCCTCTTATATGGCATGGCATGGAGGAGAGAGAGAGGGATCATGCTAAAGGATAGCATGGTAGTTTTGTGCATGTATTTTAAATTTACAATGAAACATATATAGATTAAATAATTTAATATAAAATGCATGCATAGATCAAATCTAAAACTACCATACAGGAACTATGATATAAACTAATATGCATGTAAATCTGAAATCTAAAATTTAGCAAGTATAGATCATATCTAAATTAAATTAGATCATATCTAAATATGAATTGAGTTCAAAATTCCATATCTAAGTGTGGATAGTAGATCGCCGCATCCAAAATTCATGGTAGTTAGTTTTTTATGAAGCTCGATGTCACACACATGTCCGATCTCTACAAGTATCCACACGAAGTCCATGTGTTGATCGATCTCCTCGAAAGTGCTAGCTCATAAAGACACCATATTTTAGCTGATCTAAGAGAAACATGAAGAAGATGAAGAACAAGAAGATCCTCTCCTTTTCTTCCTAGATCCACGCAACAGATCTCTACGAAGGAGCTCTTCGGAGTTTCCGTTGGAGCGTTGCCCCATGCGCCTCACAGTAATTGTTCTATCGATAGTTAACTGCTCACCATGGTGAGTAAGGCGCGTGGCGAGCGATGGTCAGCCTAGGGATATCCACTGACATTACTGCATGGTCGG
>KE506259.1:104117-119822 GCA_000441515.1 Elaeis oleifera
TCCTTCAATCTTATATGGTCATATTTGAATAATACTACCCTTGTGGATAGTACAACAAAGCAGCACTACCAGAATATGCTATAAGCATCACTTAGTCAACATCATATCAAATCCTATAGTAAGCTTTGTGGATAGCATAACAAACTCACTACAGTTTTTGATATACTCTATTGACTTAATATGAACTAAATACCATTAGCTTCATTATGTACCAAGATAGTATCAAATCAATCTTCATAGTAAGTCTTGTGGATAGTACAACAAGCCTACCATGGTTCTTGACATAATACTAGCTTAGCATGAAGGCATGGGTAGTATTCTTGATACTTCGTCATTATGACTTAATATAATTTAAATAAGAGACTTAGGTCTCATGCACATCCTAAACATATATAATTAAAAATATATCATATACAATTTTAATTCTAACTACCAACAAATAAGAGCAAATATAGGAAACTAATGGTTATGAACTTTTGAAAACTCATCCGAGCCACAGGATGGTTAATGGGTCTAACCCTAGGTGCATCCTAGATTGAACCATCTCATGATCAATCTTAATGCACCTTTACTTTACAAATGTCTGGTAGTCTAGTCTTCATCTTCATAAAGACTACCATGAATGCTCGATCTTTATCTGAAAATAAAAAAAATAATTTTATCTATTTTAAATAATTTTTTTATAATTTTATATTAATATGTAAAAGTCTCAATCAATAGTTGAAAATATACAAAAAAAAAGTACAGCTGATAATACAATGCATCAGGGGCACCTAGCCCCTATTGCAACTCTTGCAGATGCATTTATATAATTAGCCAATAGTGAAGCATTCATGCATACATCCATTACATGGATGAACCCTAATCCATAACCCCTCAACATGCACTTTATAATAATTATAAATATTGTAACAAACAATTCATGTTATTTTATTGTGATATCATTCATATACATGTCAATGGAGATGTTTAAATATTTAGACAAAAGGCCCATCTAAAGTTTTTGATTCAAATTCAACACTTGATCCAATTTATAATTTTAAGTTAATCATTTGTCATTCTTTAAATTGAGTTGACCAATTCTAGGTTAACACTAATCCAATTAGGTTAGCATAGATTCGGTCAACCATGACTCAAATCCTAATCGAATTAGGTAAATGAAAATTTGATCAACCTAAATTAAACATGATTTCTAATCAAATTAGAATTATGAATTTGATTTAATCTATAATCATTAATTCTAATCACATTAGAATAATAAATTATAGTTAACAAATCCATCGATAAAATCCTAATCCAAGTCCAATGCATCCTTTTCATGATCAAATTTTTTCGACTCTACACATACCTAGGACAAGATTAAAGATGGAGAAACAAGCACAATCAAGATGGAGATCACAGGTTTGATGAAAAGAGCAATTTCTCCTTATGGTAGATAAGGGTGAAGGACGTGCTCATCCAGCAAGAATTGATCAATGTTCTCTTGTGCGAAGAGAAGCCGACTACCATAGAGGTGTAAGATTGGAGGCAACTCTAGATACAGATGGTGAGTATGATCCGCTTGTACCAACGGATGAGATGGTGATCCATATGCTTTATGAGACTTTTCTAATGCTACTATGATTGAAGCTCGAGGAGTTGTACATGACGAAGTCTCTCACCAATACTCTCTTCCTCTAGAGACAGTTCTACCAGTTGTAGATAACTAAGAGACAGAGTATGCAGAAACATCTCAGTCACTTTCAAAAGATCCTCACCGATCTCCTCAGCATTGGCAATAAAGTTGAGCAAACAGGGTGTTGGTCTTGCTAGCGTCGCTTTCTCCTTCATATGAGTCCTTAGTGATTACTCTTCTAGTAAAGAAGAGCACCATCAAGATGGACGAGATCACCGCACTGATTCTCCAGAATGAAGTTCTCAGAAGGGAGAACCCAGCTTCGAGCTCTGACGGCAGCTTAGCTTTGATGGTTTATAGAGGAGCAGGAGACGGTAGACGAAGCGACAGGAGATCGCGACGAAAGCAGTCCAAATCCAGGATGAGGAACTTAATAAATCAGATGTTATCGATGTGATGAGTTGGGGCATCTAACCAGAGATTGCCCTCAACTCAAAGATTGGACGAGGGTTACCGCAGTGCGGCCAATAGCGAGTTAGAGGATGATGTCCTGAAGATATCTAACGAAGTATTATTTTTTTCAGTAGGAGATTTTAGATTCTACATGCACCTATTATGTATGTTGCAAAGAGAAGCAGTTTGACTCTTTGAAAATAGTGAGGGTACTATTTATCTACCGGATGGATCGAGCTATGCGATCAGAGGCATCAGAATGATCAGCTGGAGGACACATGATGGTATAGTGAGAAGATTGAGAAAGATCCGATACATATACAGTTTCAGACGAAATCTTATCTTACTGAGTAGACTAGATTCGAGAGGCTATAGGATGGTAACTGATGGAGAAATCCTAAAAATATTGCACGACGATAAGATTATTCTGGAGGAGAAGAAGAGGACAAAAAATATTACTACCTGATAGGAAGTCCAGTGCGAGATGGAGCTTCAGGAGCGAAAAGGAACACAGAGTGAGATGGAGCTCCAAGTGGAGGTGGATCAAGCATGAGATGCGAGACTCGAAAGATGAGAGACAATATTGCAGAGTAAGATTCTTATTACCATAAGAGGATACCCCGAGCAGGTCTCAGATCAGGAGGAGCACAGCATATGATGGAGATGAGATCTAGCAGCCTGGCTCGACTCTCATGTTTGTCCATCCATGATCAGTAGGTAATTATCCCAGGATATGGGGACGAGAAGATCTAGAAGCTCTCAAAGTTAAGAGAAGACCGAATATCGAGTCGAGATAGAGATTGTTAGGATTTGATGCCTCAAGATTCGGTCCACACTGAATCCACAATGAGGTCTAGGACGACGAACAGAGTCTAACAAGCTCAAGATCAGCCCAAACAGAGTCTAGATAAAGAAGTTACGCTCGAAGAAAGTCTGCATGGAGATCAAAGCGACGGAGGCCGGTGGAGGGCCGATAGAGGTCGCGGTGGAGCAAGCGAGCATGGCGGCGCGCAAACCAGCTGCGAACGCACGGTCCAACGTGCGAGCGCATGTGGTGCGTGGCCCAAGCCTAGGTGGGCATGTGCAGGAGCGGCCCGCACAATTTTCTCACGCAATCCATGCGCGATGCATGGATCGATGGGCCATGGGGACCCACATGGATCGGACTGGCATTTCCCCTGGGTTCTCGCGGTCCACATGGACTGAAAGATGGTTTCACAGGGGTTTCTCGCGGTCCATGGTGTTTCTTATGGATCAAGTGGCCTGTTGCGCGATCCGATGGCTCCCAGGGCATTGCGGTTTAATCTAACGGTTGGATGCTTGATCAACGTGATCAAGAGGCGTGCAGCACGCAATGAGGCACGATCGAATGGCCCAGGAATGAGCCGATCGAGATCTGATAGTTCAGAGGCATGTTCGAATGATAATCGGAGTGCATATTCAATCAAAGCTGGGATTTAGGTCTTTAAAAGCCTATGGCAGCGAACAGAGAGCATGGCATGGTAAGTTCAGCGGAATCTAAGTAGCAGCCGCAAGCAGAGACAATAGCAGACCCTAAAGAGGTATCGACAGAGAGCAAAAGCAGAAGCTTTACATAGACTGTCAGACAGTAGACAGCGGTCACTTCAGAAATTCAGGAGGATCTTCTTAGATAGAGAGCTTTTGTGAAAGAAAACTTTTTATTGAGAGAAAGATTAGGTGTACAAAGATTGAGGATGTGATCTTCTCTTATAATTTTTTTTTATAATAAAACTTACATACCTCATGAAAGTGAACCTTTTGACTGATCTACGTATTTGATTGTTTCTGTTTATTTTTTTTTTCCTACTGGGATGCATGGTATCGAAAAAATTCTGTGGAAGTAGTATCCTAATCAGACATCCCAACAAGCCATATACATAATCACATATTCTCATGCATATTATATGTCACATACAAACTTGGTTGTTAATGAATGTCATCATCTTTTCCCTTACTATGGCTTGCAGGTCATCGTTCACGCCACTTTGAATCACTCCCTTGATGCCACGAAGTTGTATCATTATGTAGATTCTTCCCTTCATGATGCTTGAGCTGATCATCTTGTGGGTCAAATCTCTCCCTTGGTCCAAAGAATAAGTATAGCCAACAGATTATGAAATTTCCTTTTCTAAATTTTGGAATCTAAATTCCTTGCATTTGTCTTATCATCATTATGGAAGTTTAGATACCAGTTTATGCTGTTTTCTATGATCTAAGAGACAAGGACAATCAACAAAGTGCCAGTTTTCTGTAGTTTCCTGTGTACTATTGATCAGAATTTAATTTTCATCTGAATAACCACATAATTTGTAATTTCTACATCATGTTTTCTAGTTCATTTACTGGCAACCTTTACCAATTATGGAAACAATAATTCAACCATTTTTCACACAAATGTGACAAAACACCCTTTACAGATAAGCCTCGTATGAATATCAAGCTGCTGGGGCCAAATAAATTTTCTTTAGAATTATGAAACTTGAGGGTGAATCACACTACATGTTTTCTAATCCACTGGTCTTGCCAGAATGCTAATGACTGCTTCCAACGAAATGTACTCTTAACATTTAAAGTCACGAGATAAAACTGCTTGCTTAACAGAAAAAGCATCACCGCATTGGTAAAATGAATGGCCAAAATATTGGGTTTCAGAAGAGACATGGCAAATTTGATTCACATGGATCTGCATAAGCATGTATCCAATGTCCAACATTCAGAAGAATGTAACATTCAGTAGAAATTATTCTCAGAATACTCCCAAGTGTAAACATCATGCCCCAGGACCAAACCGTATACAAAGCTAAGCATCACAAGCATATAATTTAGAGACGCATTGCCAAAGAATACTTGCCATCAGAAAGCAAGCTGGCCCAAGCAGCAATAAATGCAAAGCCACCAAATGGTGCTAGTGAAGAGTACTTTCTATTTTCAAGGTAAGCCACAGTATAGCACCTGAGGAAACAACAATAATTTCCTTTGAGCTTCTTTTGTAAAAATATCATAATTCTATTAAAAGAACGGAAAGAATTGACCGCAAGTAGAACATAATCTGCACATCAGTATTATCTATGGACAGAAGCTACGCAAATTCACTCATAGTTGATGTATGACCTACCTGTTCTCTCATAGGTTAATGAGCTACTAGATACTGCTAGAAGAAGAATGCTACGAAGAAGAAATACAGGAGTCTGTACTTTATGAGCAACAAAAGCAAACACCCTCAAACCTCAGCGAACAAAACCAGTTCACCTGTGTAGGTCAACCAACAGAACTTCCTATGCAAATATCAATCTTTAGGTTAATGACAAAAGGTATGAACTAGATATCATGTTCGTAAATATCATCCCCACTACAGACTACTTCGTATGCTTAAATATCATGGTTAGGGAACCCAAGTAAATAAAGATAGGATGTCAACATCCAACAACAAACTGAATGATCTATGAACCATCTATCAATTTGTTTTATGCTAGCTTCTATAAATTGTTTTTGTCCTTTTGTATAGTTATCAACATAAGGGTTTCGTTCTCTTATTTATGGTTAAAAATAACACTTTGTAACATCGATGGCAACAGCAAGAATTTCTTTGAATTCATCTTGACAGCACCTTTACATATAGTGCTGATGTAAACAAGGTATTTTGGTATGGATGCAAGACATAAAAACAATAAATGGTACAAGACAGTGGAAAGGGAAGAAAGAGGATAGTTAGCAGAATATCCTTGTTATGAAACAAGTAATACAGGTGATAGTAGAGGCCATCATGGATGAAAATAAGATTTAAAATTAAATCACTCAACCTGCTCCTAAATAAATACTCATGCCCTAGATTGATCAATGCATTAAAAAGCAGACAATGGGCATGCAGTGGCTAAGTGGTTTCATAATAGATACCAAGCACCATGTACCCAAAATGAGCTGCTAAAATATATCAGTATTTTCTTACTAAGCATCAAAATTAGTATGTTACATCAATTTCATGCAAAAATAATGAAAACAACATTAAGGGCAATGCTATAAACATCATCACTTGTCATCATAATATAATGTAAACATTCATATAATGTCAAGGTCCATAATCTAATGACTAATATCATCATCCACCAAACATAATAATATCACTTATGAGATAAAAGTATCCACGGTCGTATAATATTAATCATAAACAAAGATGTCAATCACATAACATCAACCACAAAAAAAAATGTTCATAATCATATACCATAGTTCACCAAGGAAACATCATCATCAATAGACAATATACTTCCCTCGACTCTAGACAAAAAAGTTGAATGACAATTAAAATTGACTAATGATCAAGCTACTTCTACGAGCTCTACTTCTTGAGCATCAAAACTAGAGGTGACTGAGAAGAGGCCAGCAGCCACTGTCATAGGCTTTCACCCAATATACTAGCTGTTTCATACCCAAGTGCCACATAGCACCCCTGTAACACTTAGCATAGTGGTTTCTAGCTAAAAATGCTATAGCAGCCAATAGGGCTGAAACCGAATTGGATACGCATCAAATACCGATATATCCATGTTCATATTAATTTCGTTTGGCGAATACAGATATGGATATGAATGTTAATCAGATACAAAAAAATTCATATCGATATTTGTTTTAAATGGATACAGATACAAATAGGATACTTGAAGGATGGATATAAATAAGA
Organism: Elaeis oleifera; assembly: GCA_000441515.1. Classification (NCBI taxonomy): domain Eukaryota; kingdom Viridiplantae; phylum Streptophyta; class Magnoliopsida; order Arecales; family Arecaceae; genus Elaeis; species Elaeis oleifera. The sequence continues at coordinate 110,885 of KE506259.1, forward strand.
ATATAAATCGAATAATTAAATTTATAACCATAGAATTAAAATATTGCTAGAAGACGAATGAAGTTAATAGCATGTTAATGGATTCATTTTTTCTTAAAAGTTCATTAGTGCTATATAAAATTAAATAGGACTACAAATAGAATTAAATATTTGGATACGGATCGGATTGTTCACTATCCATATCTATATCCATTTATCTTTAACAGATATGTATACAAATATGGATATTAGTCGGATGCTCAAATTTATATCTATATCCGGATAGATTTGAATACGAAATAGATTTGGATAGATATTATCCGATCCATCTTCATCCCTAGCAGCCAATTTTTAAAACAATAAGATTTATGGATACCTATAAGTATTATATAATGTCCAAAGTATTGTTTTTGAACTGGCTGAAAATCAACTTAATGTTAGATGTATACCCTAGAAGCCAAGTTGGCTGACACATGTTATCCTTCTAGTGGCACAGTTTTGTAATTAAATAAATAAAATAGGATTAATTTTTTTATTCATGTTGTCATGTGTCCATGAATCATTCAAGAAATTAATAAAATGATGATACATATTCTCAAGAGTTGAGAATTTGAGATATGTGTCATTGATGATTAATTCCTAAATACTCCCGATCGATGGATCATCATGAGAATGATGATTGATCTGATTAGATTGGTGCACATATCGCTTTCCTCTGGATAGACGAGTCTTAAGTCTACAGTGTGGAGACACTGGAGCGAGAGTGCAGGTGATTGTTAGAGAACAATGATATTGAACGTGACCAATATGAGTAGTCACATAGATGTCTATCCACTCATCAGTAACATACTCAATGCTGCAGTAGTGTGAGTGGTCCTTAGACCTGCGGTACCTCGGCTATTCATAATGGGACGGCTGTAGTTTGACTACATAATTACTTGGTTGCCTAACTATTCAGAATCTTACGGTGTATGTTAACTATAGTAGGTTCGTTGTACGAGTAGGATGTGCACCTAGATAGGATCTATCGACCTTGATAGATAAAAATAATCATATATTATTCATGAGACTGAATTCAAAAATTCATAGTCATGGTAGTGTGAATGATGGAAAAAGTTTCTATAAGATTTCACATATGAACTCAAGTTGATTGAATATTACATATGACAAGCGATAAGATTTGATGAGTTATCCATAACCTCTATCTTGTCGGAACTTATGATAAAAGGACCGAATCATATGATAACTGTACCTAGAGATTCATTATTCAGTTCTGCTAAGTTGCCACTACATACTGCTAGGTATCACTGGTAGATTGTGAGACCAATAAGAATTATTTTGATGATCAATAATTCTTAATTGGCTGAATTAAAATTGTTTCAATCTATTGAAAGGTATTTCAATGATATTGATGATGAAGATCACAATATATCTCACTATCAGACAGAATTGAACCTATGGGGTTACACAAACAAGAGATTTGATCTAGGATTAAGCAATTGGGCTTGTAAAATCCCAATTGGGTTTGCATTTGGTGAAATCCAATTGGGTTTAGTAAACCAACTAGCACATGATTAAATCCAATTTCTCTTTGGACTTGGACTTCCTATTGGATAGAAATTTTGACCAAGTCATTGCACGCAATTAAGATAAGGATGAGGACCAAGAGTTGGCCTCATCTTATCTTTCTTTAGGTGTGGATTTCTTGAAGAGAAGGGGCGCCAATTGTTGGCGCCCCTATGTTTTATCGTGAGACTTCATGAGAAAGCCCATCTGGATAATGACTATGAGGTGGTGCTAGGGTTTTGGAGAGGAGGCGCATGCCTCCTTTTTGGATAAGATCCAAAAAGAGGTGTGCATTTTGTTCTTGGCGTGAAACAAATGAAAGGGGCCACGCCCCATCCAATCTGGCAAGAAATCTCGTGATTTCAAAGTGCCAAATTAGAGAAACAGAGTCCTTCTGCTTTAAAAATTTCACCGATCAAATCCTTGAAGCCCTAGGACACTTCTTTATTTTATTTAAGAGATGAGATCTCTTATAAAAATATAACCCACATTAGGAAGAATACTCCCACGCCATGGGATGATATCTCACGCCAATAGTGATTGGCGCGCCCCCCTTGAAATCCCACGCTCCCCACCTCTTCATGCCCTCCTCTCTCTCTCTCGCTCTTTCTCTTACACCTAAGTAGTTGGGCGTCCCTGGTTCTCATGCCCAAGAGTTGGGCATCCTCTCTTCCATGTCCAAGGGGTTGGGGCTGATCTACATGTTGATGTAAATCTACGCCTAGGAAGAGGAGATCCAGATCTACGCAAGAAGAGAGAGAAATCAGATCTAGGATCAAGTGTTGATCCAATGATCCAGGATCAAGAGTTGATCTAGATGATCAGGATTAAGAGTTGATCGCTGATCAAAGTGCATGCAGATCTGTCATAGGGATAAAGGATCCAAATCAAAGAGGACAGTCCCAGATCGATCTCGAATGGATACCTGTAGAGACCGAACATATGTACGGCTCTGTGAAAAACCTCAAGATTTACCACGATCATCAATTACGATGAATAATTATCCACGCAAAGGTGAAGATGTGATCTTCATATTTTTTATTTTTGTATTTTAATTTCAGATCTTAAAATCATGATCCTGATCTGAACGTATAAGATATGATTTCATACACATGCATGTCGGATCGGATTCTTTCTGCTGTAATAATTTTTGATCGAGATCTGACGTGCGTAGCAGAAAACTTCCTTCAACTAATATCAGAGCCAAGTTATTGGATCATAATTTTAAGATCAAAATTCAGATCTAAATTTTTAGATTAGATCTAAGATTCAATCAGATCTGAAAATCAGATTAGACCTGATGATTTAATTAGATGTGCATAAATGATTCATGTTCAGATTAGATCTGAAATTCTGTTTTAATCTGAATTTTCTTTGTTTCAAATTTAAATTAGATCTGTAATTTGATTAGATCGTTAAATTTAGATTAGATCTAAAATTTAATAGATCTGAAATTTAGATTAAAATAGAATACGAAATCGATGGGTTTAGATTGAAGATCAAACCCTCAACCTAAACACCTTTTGAGAAAGGTTAAACCCCAAATAAAATGAGATTTATTAAAATTATGAGATAATCATGTAGTGTTTTCATAGATACATGTAGTGATCGCAATGGATCACTACAACCCTTGATGTAGGGTGTATCATGATTATACGTTTTGATGGTTGCAATTGGCAATTTGTGGTGAGGAACCATAAGCCGAACCCGATTGGAATAGGCTGACCTATTGGTGTTTAAGACAAGTGCTTGAAAAGATGGTTACTTAATTAGGATCGTTGCAATCTGATTGTAGAGGGAGCCTCCACCAATCTTCACTTACCTGACCAATTTGGTTGACTAAATTCTAGTTTGGGTGCTTAGATTGAGTTCACTACATTTGCATTGCACCATGAGTCCAGTCTTGATCAGACCAAGCCAGGATCTCACCAGTAGATCCAATATAATTGTGAATTTACATCGGATGTAAATTAACAATTAAGATTAAAGAGACCTAAATAAATCTTTTCAACTAGATATTAAGTCGAGCGATCTTCCATCATTGTAGATGTGCGGGTCCTTCTGGGTGTTGATTGTTCTCGACTGGTCACAATAATTCAGTTGCATTAAGGAAGACACAACCTCTCTATAGCATGAGATGCTCTAGGATAAAGATCGGGTTGGGCCCAATAACTATCAGATGAGGGATCCAATGACAGCTTTACACCTGCTGGTGAGTGGTGGATCTAACTTAACTAAAGAATAAGGCCAATAACCGTCAGGTGAGGCTTTAGGACTTAGAAACCGAAGATCGTTGCAACATACTTGGAGAAGTATTAGACAAGAGTTATCAACTCATTGGTTGACACATTCCCAATAACTGTCAAATGAGGTGATGTGCCAATAGGTGGGACTGCAGTATTCACCAGAAATCCTAATTGCGAAGGAGTTTTCGTTTCTCCATCCGACGAGTGTAGGAGATTCGAAAAATAATTAGTTTGTTTCTAAAATAAACCCTTAAACAAACTAAGTAAATCAATTACAAAAATCTAACTAGAATCTTCTTCTCTCTTCTAGGAATTATCTGTCTCCAATTCTCTTATCCGTATTCTAGAAACCATTTGATTAAGCAGAACTAATTATAAGGACTGACTCAGAAACTTGAAAGTTGTTTGGAGTTTCAAGAAGCTTAGCTATGTCATAGACCAAGATACCCCAGTGTTACCAAATCATCCAATCGCTGACCAACAGAAAGCACTGGAAAAATGGATGAATGATGATAATAAGGCTAGGTGCCATTTATTAGCATCAAATGCAATGCTAACATGAGGTCATGTAGACTGCTGGAGCTATGTTAACTCACATACAAGGGTTGTATGGCGAGGAGAGCCAATCTGCATGCTCTTTAGCGCTAAGATGAGAGATGGACAGTCTGTCCATGATCATTGTTTGACAATGATCAAGGACTTGGAGGGACTTGAGAAGCTCAGCATGACAATGCACAAGAAATTGCAACAATTTAATCCGACAATCCTTACAGGTTCGTATGAGTAGTTTATAGTAAAATACTATATGAATGAAATAGATTGCAACCTGACTGAATTATTAGACATGGTGACAACTGAGGGGACCTTGAAGAGTTCAAGGGCCATGGCTCTCGCTGAAGCACAGAGGAACTATCCTGCATACCTAACCGAAAGAAAATAAAAGGGACACCTTCACAAGGTATGTTAGATCTGTTCGTGATTCAAACTAACCTTACGGTTTTTCTGCTTCTAGTTGAGTCGTAGACTGGTTCTAGTGCATACTTGTGTACCTCTATGTAGGATCTTGAGGAAAGTAGAAGGCTTAGGAAGGTGAGATGACCCTTTCGGGTTGGCAACGGGGCAAGAATTATTGCTGTAGCTATGATCACCCATCCTTTATGATTACCGTCTGGGTTTAGTTCTAAGAGACTGTTATAATGTACCTATTGCTAATAAAAATTTGATTTCTGTATAGGTTAGTTGTAAAGGTTACTGTACTATTTATTTTGAAATAAAATGGTCGGACGGCTTTATGATTAACAGTCTCTATCAGTTATATGTTGATGTATCTATAAATTTATCTGAGTAGATAGTGAGTGCCGTAGGATCTAAGAGATCTAGAGATCAAATAAACCACAAGTATAAGTGGCTTCTTAGACTAGATCATATAGGAGAAGAAAGGATTAACAGACTAAAAAAAGATGAGCCCTTAGGCTCGATGACTACTGAGTCGTATCCAGTCTATGAATCTTGTCTTCGAAAAAAATGATCAAGCTACCCTTTGTAGGACATGAGGATAGGACCACTGAGATACTTGCCCTGGTACATACTGATGTGTGCAGCCCATTTGATGTGCTAGCCAGAGGAGGTTATGTCTACTTCATTATCTTTATCGATCACGATATAGATAGATGTATGAGATATAAATCTGAAGTCTTTGAAAAGTTCAAAGAATTCAGATGTGAAGTAAAACAGTAAATCAAAAATCCTAAAAGTACTTCGATCAGATCGAGGATGAATACCTAAGAAGAGAATTTCTAGATTATCTCCAAAGAAACGACAGTCTCACAGTAGACTCCACCTGGAACATCTCAACTCAATGAGATTTCAGAACAGAGAAATTGGATCCTATTAGATATGATTCGATCCATGATGAGCATCACTGATTTTTTATTATTTCTTTAGGAGACATACTTTACTTACAACTAATTATATAGTGAATTGGGTTCTCTGTAAATCTATTCTTACCACATCATATGAGGTATGACATGATAAGAAATCGAGTCTCGATTATCTCAAGATTTGGAGATGTCCGAACCATGTCAAGTGGCAGAGGCGGACAAGTTCGAGGCTAGATCTATGAGAGCTCATTTTATTAGATATCCAAAAGAGTTTTGGGATACTACTTTTTTTCAGAGGATCACAATGAGATTGTAAGCCAATTACACTATCTTCTTAGAAAAACAGTTTATCCATGATAGAAACAGTAGGAGATAAATGGGCTCAAAGAGAGTCTCTAATAAACAACAATGAGTCATAGAACTTATAGAACCCATTGAGCCAGTAGATGGTGTACCTCCTCTAACTCGTAGATTTAGTAGGATCTTCCATCCTCCTGAAAGGTACAAAAGTATGCTTATAGAGGATGAAAAGAAAATGTTCTCTATGGGAGATAAGGAACATGGAGATGATCTCAAAAACTATTACGAGATGATGATAGTCATCGATTTTAAGAAATGACAAATGAATGTAAAAACTGCTTTCCTAAATGGATATCTTTGAAAGATATCTATATGGAGCAGTTTCTGGATTTCACTTTCAGTGATGGAGATCACAAGATCTGCAAACTGCAAAAGTTTATTTATGGACTCAAGTATGTCGGAGTTGGAACATTAGTTTCCATGATACGATCAAAATATTTGATTTCATCAAGAATGAAGAGGAACCATGAGTCTTTAAGAAGATCAGTGAGAATAATGTAACATTTCTCGTAATGTACATGGATGACATCCTCATTGAAAATAATGTTCCCATGCTGATCTAGATTAAGGTCTAGTTGTCGAATGACTTCTCCATGAAAGATCTAGGAGAAGCATCTTGTATTCTGAAATAAAAGTCTATAAAGATAGATCTAAAGAATGCTTGGTCTTTTACAGAAATTGTGCATAAAGAAGTACCGAAGGAGTTCAGTATGGAGAACTCCAAAAGGAGATTGTTACCCATTAGCCATGGAGTTCATCTCTTCAAGATGATGTACCCTAACACACCTGAGGAGATTAAGTACATGAGCTAAATCCCTTATGCTTCTGCACTAGCGAGTCTCATGTAGACTATGTACATGACTTGATACATCTCTTGCTGTGAGTGTCATCAATCGAATCCAGACTGGAAGCACTGAACGTCCATGAAGAATATCCTTATATCCTTGAGAAAGACTAAGGATATGCTCTTGATCTTTGAAGGAGAAGAATTAGGGTTTTGGGATACACATAGATTGATAATAGAAGATCTACATCAGGATGTGTATTCCTATGTTATGATGGTACAGTATATTGAAAGATTTCCAAACAACCATTCATTATAGATTCCATCATGGAGGCAGAGTTCATCGCCGCTTCTGAGGGTGCTTAGGAAGAATTCTAATTCATGAAATTTGTTGTGGAGCTTGGAATGATGACATGAGATATCATCACTTTATTGCGACAACATTGGTACCATAGCTCTGGCTAAAAAATCAAGATCTCATCAGAAATCTAAACACAGAGCGACGACTCCATCTGATTTGTGAATACCTCGAAAAGAAGTTCATCGAGGTGCAAAAAGTAGACTTCACGGAGAATGTGGTAGACCCACTAACTAAGCTGTTGAGCCAACTGAAAACTGAAGCTCATCTTGAAAAGATGGGACTTAGGTTTATGATCAAGTGGCTTTAATGCAAGTGGAAGATTATTAGATGTATACTCTAGAAGCCAAGTTGGCTGACACATTATCTTTCTAGTGGCATAATTTTATAATTAAATAAATAAAATATGATTAATTTTTTATTCATGTTATCATATATTCATGAATCGTCTAAAGAATTAATAAGATGATGACATATATTCTCAAGAATTGAAAATTTGAGACATATATCATTGGTGATTAATTCTAAATACTCACAATCGATGGATCATCATGAAAATGATGATTAATCCGATTAGATTAATGTACGGATCACTTTTCTCTGAATAGATGAGTCTCGAGTCCACAGTGTGAGGACACTGGAGCGAGAGTGCAAGTAATTGTTAGAGAACAATGATACCGAATGTGACCAACACGAGTAGTCACATGGATGTCTATCTACTCGTCAGTAACATACTCGATGCTACAATGGTGTGAGTAATCATTAAACCTGCGGTGCCTCAGCTATTCATAATGGGACTGCTGTAGTTTGACTACACAATCACTTGGTTATCTAGCCATTCAAAATCTTACGATGTATGTTGGCTACAGCAGATTCGTTGTAGGAGTAGGGTGTGCACCTAAATGGGATCTATCAACCTTGATAGATAAAGAATAGTCCTATATTATTCATGAGACTGAGTTCAAAAATTCATAACCATGATAGTGTGAATGATGGAAAGAAGTTTTCATAAGACTTCACATTGAACTCAAGTCGATTGAATGTTACATATGACAAGCAATGATGTTTGACGAGTTATCCATAATCTCTATCTTGTCAGAACTCACGATAGAAGGATCGAATCACACGATAAATGCACCTAAAGGTTCATTATTCACTTCTGCTGGATTGCTACTACATACTGCTAGATGTCACTGGTAGACTGTGAGACCAATAAAATTACTTTGATGATTAATAATTTTTAATTGACTGAATTGAAATTGTTCCAATCTACTGAAAGATATTTCAATGATATTGATAATGAAGATCACAATATATCTCACTACCAGACAGAATTGAACCTATGAGACTACACAAACAAGAGATTTGATCTAGGATTGATCAATTGGACTTGTGAAATTCCAATTGAACTTGGATTTGATGAAATCCAATTGAATTTAGTAAATCATGCTAGCACATAGTTAAACCCAATTCCTCTTTAGACTTAGACTCCCTATTGGATAGGAATTTTGACCAAGTCATTGCATGCAATTAGGATGAGGATGAGGACCAAGAGTTGGCCTTATCTTATCTTTCTCTGGGCATGGATTTCTTGGGGAGAAGGCCCATCTAGATAATGACTATGAGGTGGCGCTAGGGTTTTGGAAAGGAGGCACATGCCTTCTTTTGGATAAGATCCAAAAAGGGCATGCGTTTGTTCTTGGCATGAACAATGAGAGGGGCCACGCCCCATCTAATCTGGCAAGAAATCTCATGATTCAAGGTG
>KE506260.1:14436-24448 GCA_000441515.1 Elaeis oleifera
CTTATAATTTCTCTATCTGAGACACTACATCTAGGTATTAAATATCAAAAGTCCATGCAAATTGTTGCAACGACTTCAGGTAAGTAGAAAATTGAAAACAGTAAAAGATTCCTAAATGTTGGCATGTTTCAGTTCTGACTTTAAGAATTCTTAAGTAAATTTTTGATTTTAATAATATCATTTTTGGTGATTGTGACTATTATCTATTTTGACGAATGTAATTTTCACCTTCTAGCCAAGGATGGATTTATATTATCAACATAGAATAATTTTTGTGATATCATTATGAATGATGTCAAAATCATGTGTGGATAATAAAGAAATGGTAATTACGAATAGTCATAGCCTGTTAGTGTACTGTACACACCAAATAAACTCCTTAGAGTAGATAATGTTACAAAAGTCTACCTTTGACAATTTGGGCTCAATCATATAAACAAGAATAGGATCAACAGGAGATAATTCTCGAAGTCAATGATTATTAATCATTGTCAACTTGTCAATCCTATCCCCTTAGTAAGATGACCAAGTCACTTTTTGCTGGAAAAGATGAATGAGCCAATAATATTTTGAGTCTGATACATACTGATGTATTGGATCTACAAACATATTTGCAATAAATTTAGATCATTTGAAATATTCAAACAATTCCATAATAAGGTAAAGAAACAAACTGAAAAGAGTATTGAAACTCTTTGGTTAGACGAAGAAAAGTATACCTTTCTAGTGAGTTTTTGACATATCTAGAAGAGAATAGGATTCTCTCTTATTGGAATCAACTTTGTTAAACGTAGTTCGATCCATGATGGGGTTTACAAGTTTGTCGGTCTCCTTTTAAGGTTATGCTCTTGAGACTACTTCTCATGTTCTCAATAGGATTCTGAATTAATCAGTCGTAAAGACTCCATATGAGATATGGACTAGGCGTAAGCCGGCACTCTCTTACCTTAGGATTTGAAAATATTTATTTTATGTCAAGCATTTATGGATTGATTAGCTTAGATCATGATCCTATATGTATTATTTTGTAGGGTAATCTCAAAAAATCTAGAAAATATTACTTCTATCTTGCTAAAGAACAAGAGTTGTTCGGCATTTCTTTTGAGAAAAGGAATACCTTGGTAAAAGAACTGATGTCTTTAATGTGAAACTTATGAAGTTCAACAGATAGAAGAACCAACATAATCTTGTGAACCCATAGAACCAGATTTAATTAGATCAAATCCGAAATCTATTGTAGTGGCACCATTAAGGAGATCCGGTAGAGTACCATATCCGTCAGATAAATACTTCAGTTTCTAGTTTTAGGATGTGATCCTGTTGAACTCGATGAGAACTACAAGAATCTGATCGCCTACATGGATGCCATGCAAAGGTCCAACTTTGATTAATGGCTTGGAGCCATAAAATCTGAAATGAAGTCTATAATGGTCAATGGTGTATGGACACTCGTTGATCCACTCAAAAGGATAAAGCCCATAGAGTGTGAGTAGATTTTCAATAGGATTAAAGGGCGCAGACGAGAAGGTGGAGACCTACAAGGCCCATCTGTTGCTTAAGGATATTGTCAACATTATGGTATTGACCATAACGAGATATTTCTTCTATGACAATGCTAAAATATTTGGAGTTGGAACATGTATTTTGATAAGTGATCAAAATACATGGCTTCATTGAGTACGAAGAAGAACCCTACAAATACAAATGGGTTAATAATTCTGTGAGTGTATTTCTTATTTTGTATATGAATGAAATTTTCTTAATCAAGAATGACATTCCTTACATTATAGGGAATAAATATTTTGCTATTATCATTGTTCTCCATAAAGGACTTGGAAAAGGCATCCCTCATCCTAAGGATGAAGATCTATAGAGGTAGATCTAAGAGGCTGCTTGGGTTATCCTAGTCTACGTACATAGAGTGTTCATAGGTAGATTTTGTTCTATCATGTACACCATGTACGAGATGGGATATAGTATACTTATGAGGGTAGTGAGTAGATACCTGCAAGATCTGGATAAGAATCACTCGTAGGTTATCCTTAAGTATTTTAGAAATACTAAGGATCGGTGGCTTGGTTATAGAGAATCTAACTTAAAACTTGTGAAGTTTGATTTCAATTTTAGTCGGATATAATAATAGTAAGAATGTGTCAAAATACATCTTTATCCTAGATAATGGAGCAATCTATTGAAAAAGTTCCAAGCAGAACAATATAGCGAATTCAATTTACGAGGCAGAATACATTGTAGCATCCGATGCTTGCAAGGAAGCTATGTGATTGTACAGGTTCACTGACAAGCTAAGAGTGGCACCCTCCAATGATGGTTCTATCATATTGTACAGTACTGAAGCCATAGCTCATGCTAAGCAGTCGAAGTCCCATTAGCTTACTAAGCATTTTGCATCTCTACCACCTTATTCAGAGATTGCAGATAGAGGTGATGTTAAATTTTAGAAGATTGACGGAAAGAAGAATCTTACCAACCCATTTACTAAAGCCTCAGTATCTAAGAATTCTGAGATGATAAATCGAAGATAAATATATGATACTATACTGATTGACATTAGTCCAAATGGGAGTTGTTGGGAAATATGTCGTAAAGCCAATTATTTGATGATGGTGCTAATTACAAATGTATATGAATTGATCAATAATAAAAGTTATTTGACCTTTTTCATCACAAGATTACATCTTCTAGCAAACTTCTGTATTGTAATTAAGTCCTTAGGACTATTTTGATCGATAAAGGAGGATTTATCACGTAGTCCTTAAACTAGTTCGCGAGCAAACTATACGCTATTATTAGGATAATAGTAATATCAAGTGTAGGTCGTTGTATGCCATATGTGTTGATTGTCCTCATAACCAAATGGTGTGGAGACACTGGTATGACATGCAGGTGAGATGTAGGAGTACATCATCACTAAATATGACCAACTGTGAAATACTCTGCTGTCAAAAATTGCTCGCGAAGAGTATAGATATAAGTGTCCCTCTGACCTGAGATCACAACAGTGACTTGCAAGCAACTCACTGTATTTGTATCGAACTATCTGAATTTCTAATTCAGTGATGGAAGATTTTTAGGTACAATCAAGTACTTATTAAGTCGGTGCATGAGTCAAGATGGGATTGACCTTCCGAATAATAAGAGTTAATGTATTAATATATTTAATTTAGTAAAATCTGGATTCAGATAATCCATGTGATGGATTTGAAAGATTGAAATATAATGTGGATGACTTATCTAGGGTTGATAGTTAAACTTAGGTCGTTCTTGAGTATTAGGATCAAAAAGATGAATTATATAGTAACCATACGCCAGTAGGTTCTTGAATGTTGCTTCGCCATCATTCGATCTATCCGGATGTCGGATCCTATTGCTAGATAGTTACATCGATTGGTTCAAAAATTTATTCTTGTGCTATCGACTTAGATTCGAACCTACGGGGTTACACTCAAAAAAATTCTGACTGATCATATGGCTGATCAACAATTAAGAATCGTTCAAGGGTTTAATCATCAATTTGATTGATGGTTAACCTTATGCAAAAATTACAATGAATTTATTCACTGAGTGTTAATGAATTAATGAAAAATTAATTAGAATTAGATTGCTGATTAGCTCAATTTGATTGAGCAAATAGGATTAGATAAAATCTAATTGAATTAGATTCGATTAGGTTTGGCCTGATTAGATTATGAGATGACCTAATCGCTAAGGGAGAATTATCCCTGATATGATCAGGACTTTAGTTCAATCAATTTTTAATTTGATTAAAATTTGATAAAAAAATTATGAACCTAGTTAGATTAGGTTTCATCTATTTATTTGGACTTAACCAGATGTGATTTGGTTTCGATTCAAATAAGAAAATCAAAAGTTTATAAAAGATTGGACTCTTCTTCCATGCTTCACAAACTTTCAACACCACTTCTCATCACGCACAAAAGAGTTTTGCATGATATTTTTTCCACACAAAAGAGTGTTCCACCCTCCCTTTCTCACATCCAAATATGGGTAAGATCTGGTCTTTTATGGTATGTTCAAAATTGATTTGAATAGGTTACCATATTAGATAAGGTTTGACCTTATCTATAAACCTTGCCGCCCACTCCCTTTTATTCCTTCTTTTGTGTGACAAAAAGAGGAATTTTGTGGTGTGGGAAATCAGATGGAGATCTGATTCAACATGAAAACAAATTGGTTAGGGCATCCCATAGTTTTTGGCATAGAATTTTGAGAGGGGGCGACAACATTTGGAAGAGTCCAAGCATTGTTTGACTCTTCACCCTAACTTCCTTATATGCCAAAAATAAAAGATTTTATTCTCTTTTGTGCATGTAAGAGAGAAGTGAAGGAGGCCTTCATGTTAAGGGGGTTTTGGGCATGGTTCTATGGCATGAAAATAAAGGAGAGTCCTCTCTTCTTGGGTAAGCGTAAAACCTAAATTTTTAGAATTTGATCCTAAGGTTTGGAAAGAGAGAAAAAGAAGAAGAAAAATTGTTTCCTCTTCATACTTTTTTCTCATCCTTATCTCCTCCAGATATCCTTCTTCAACCTATAGAAAGGATCAAGAGATTTGAAAAAGAGATTCAGATCAGCCAACAAGATGATCTTCGTGCGAGCTAGCACTCTCGAGAAGATCGATCAGATCGGGACTTCAAGTGAAATTTTCGTAGAGGACGGACATGTGTGCAGCTGTGAGCAACCAGCAAAGATCATCTTTACCATATCTCTTAGCAGCAATGATCATCGATCCGTGCTCAGATATCGAGTTCTAAACTCAGATAGATGTAGATTTGATCTACTGCTCACATATATGCATGTAGATTTTATCTTCTAAATTTTTTAGATTTTTTATGCAACATATCATGTAATAGATCCTAGAATAGGTTGATTTGATGATTAGATCATATGTATGTTAGATTAATATGATTAATTTAGTTATCTTTCGCTGTATTTATTTCAAAATTTTGAAATACATACATAAAATCGCCTATATTTTCAATAGTGATAGTGTTGGAGCCATAGCTCAAGCTAAAGAACCGAAGTCTCAACAGAAAATCAAACACATTCTGCATCACTATCACTTTGTTCAAGAGATTGTTGATCGAGGTGACATCGAGCTTTAGAAGATCAGTGAAAGAAAACTTGACTGACTTATTTACTAAAGCCCCTGGAATCAAGGAGTTTGATGACCACAATATTAGATTGTGCGGTGGTTTCGTACGTATAGTTTAAATTTTAAACATAACAGATTTATGTGCAGCGAAAATAAATTAAATTAAAATATTTTAATTATATCATACCAGATCATATATGAAAATCATTCTAAGGATCTTTGTACGAACACGTCATCATAAATCTAAAATCTGAAATAGAAAAAAAATGTAAACAAGTGAACAGGAGATCCGATCTCTATACCTGATTGCTTCGGATCCTACAGATGTCTAGGGTTCGCACCTGAGCCGCACAAGTGTTCAACTTCTATTGGTATCTACACGGAGATGCCCAATCAAAGTATTGAGGCCACCGGTGTGCTAACACCTTCAGGCATCGCTCCTTAGATTTGGAACAGAACCCTTTTCCTTATATTACTTTAAGCAGTCCTGTAGTAGGTTTTTGGGGATTGAACCTAACCACCAAGAAAAATCAAGAACCCTTCATAATTTTTTTTCTCTCTAAAGCCTCTCTCAAATCTGATCTAGAGTGAGAATAAGGGCATGGAGAACAAGAGGAAGGAAGGGGCGTGGAGGAGGAAGAAGAGGGTGCCAAGAACTCACGTAACTGACTTCTTAGGGCATGCCCACTTTCCCTCTTTTATTTTGTCGCACAAAATTTAGAACTCCACCCCATCTAACACCCAACAAGATAAGAAACTAATACTTAACTAACTTAAATTAAATTTGAATTAATCAATACTTATCCTTATCAAGAACCAAGGGAAGTTTGGCGCTTCCTCTTATTTCTCGTGCACACCAAAATGGAGGGGCGGCAACTCTTACGCCCTCTCTCCCTTTGAGAGAGATAAGCCTAGATAAAGTGGGCTCAGGTGGTCAAGATCAATTGGGTCCAATTTGGGTTCAATCCGAATCCAATTCGAGCCTCATTCGAATCTAATTCGAAAAGGTTGTCAAACCTGATCCAATTAGGATTGAAATCTAAGTCTGACTAAGATAATTAAACTCAATTAATCTTAAATTAAATTAAATTTAATTAAATTAAATTAAATTTAAATTAATTAAGATTTAATCTATAATTTAATCAGGTCTAATAATTATAATATTTATAATTAAGTCCCTCTGCTAACAATTAGCAGTTATTAAATATGTAACACTTATAAATTAGTAGTTTTCAATTTAAATATCAATCCAATTGATAATTTGAATGTGATCCATGTCATTGATCAGGTCACACTCCTTTTATGTATGATCCCTCAGGTTTTATTCTGTCTGGTAGCGAGACATACTGTGATCTCCACCACAATACCATCGAAACTCCTTTTGATAGGCTGGAACGATTCAAACTCATCCCAACAAGGATCGTTGATCCGAAAACGATCCTAGTGAGTTCTCATAATCGATCAGTGATGCCTAATAGTATGTAGTGGCAATCTAGTAGAACAAAAGAATAAACTTTTAGGTGCAATTATCGTGTGATATAGTCTTTCTATCGTGAGTCCCGACTAAATAGAAATCATGAAAAGCTTGTCAAATCCCATCATCTGTCATATGCTAGATTGGCTCGACTCGAGTTCATTTGTGAATCTTATGAAAATTTCTTTCTAATATTCATACTTACTCTGGTCAGAGATTTTTTGAACTCAGTCTCGCGAATCACATTGGACTACTTCTTTCTATCAAGGTCGATAGATTCCATCTAGGTGCATCCTATTCTAAATAGTGAATCTGAACCTACTATAACCAATATACACAGCAAGAATCCGAATGGCTAGAGACCAAGAAATATGTAGTCAAACTACGTAGCCTTGCTGTGAATAGCCAACACACTGCAGGTTAAAGGACCAGTCACACCACTGCAACATTGAAAAATAACTGATGAGTGAGTAGACATCCAAGTAATTTTTGTGTTGGTCACGCTTAGTACAAGTTATTTTCTAACAACCATCTACACTCTCATCCTAGTATCTCTACACTGCAAACTCAAGACTTATCTATCCAAAAAGGAGGTGATCTATGCACCGATGTTAACGAGATCAATCACTATCCTCTATAATGATCCTATGATCGAAAGTATTTAAAAATTAACCACTAATGATGTATGTCTCAAATTCTCAATACCTTAAAAATATACAAAATCATCTTTGTTAATTTCTCGGATAATTCATAGATACATACAATATGAATGATAATAAACACTGTCCGTCAAGTACAAAATATGTCCTAGAATTATGGTATGCATCAGCCAAGATTGGCTTCCAAGACATACATCTAATAATCTTTCACTTGCAATAAAGTCAATCTGTCATATACCTAAGCCCCATCTTCTTAAGACAGACTTCGATCTTTAGCTGGCTAAGTGACTTGGGCCTACCACATCCAATGTAGAGTCTACTCTCTCTACCTTTATGTATTTAATTTGAGGTAATCGCAAATACTACTGCTTTTTGTGCTTGGACTTCTTGTGAGATCTTGACTCCTTAGCAAGAACTATGGGCCATCATTTTGCAGTACAATGTCATGACAATCGACGGCATGATATCCAGTTCCGCAACTAATATAAGAATTAGAATGCATCCTTCACATCTACAGCATACTCAACTTTCATTGATCAATTGCTTAAAATCCTTCCAACATACCGAACCAACATTACTCAGGAACATAATCTGATGTAGATATTCTACCATTAATATTAGTGTATCCTCCCACACTCAACTCTAACCTTTCTCCAAAGATCAAGAATAATTCTTAGTGCTTCTTAAATCTTAGGGATATTTTTCATAGTAATCTAATGCTCCCAGTCTGGATTCGACTGATATCTGCTTATGACTCTTACGATAAGATATATATTAAGTCGAGTACATAGCATGGCATACACCTATACCCAAGAGGATAGCAAACCCCTTTTGAAGGTTTCTATACTGAATCTTTTCAGCACCTCTTCTATATATTTTTGTATGAAAATCCAAATATCCTATTGGATCTATCTTTATAGACCTTTATTTTTAGAATATAGGATGCTTATCCTAGATCTTTCATGAAAATTCTATATACAACCATACTTTAATCGATGTCAGTATGGGATACTCCCACTGACCTTCATGTAACTACATGATTCCTTCTCATTTTTGATGAAATGAAATAATTTGATTATAATATTGAAATGAGTATTCCAACTTCGAGATACTTGCATAAATCTATAAATAGATCTTTGCAATGTGATCTCCATCATAGGAAGTGAAATTCATAGACCGCTCCAAATAAATATCTTCTCAAGATATCCATTCAAGAGGGCTATCTATACTTTCAATTCTCGAGATCGATGTTAAATATCGTTTCATTATAGATTTTGAGATCATCTCTGTATTCTCTATCTCCTATGAGAAATACTTTCTCTGGATCCTTGTAAGAATGCCAAGTATCTTTTAGAAGGATGGAAGATCCTGCTAGATCTACGAGATGGAGGAGGTACTACATGAACTGACTCATCATGAATAGATTCTATAGATCCTATAACTTGTTGCTCTTCAGAAACTCTTTCTTCGAGCTCATCCTCCCACTATCTCTATCCTGAATAAATTATTTTTCAAGAAGATGATATGATAGCTCACAATCACATTGTGATCCTTTGAAAAAATAAAGTAGTATCCTAAACTATTTAGGATCTCCATGGAATGAGCTCTTATAGACCTAACCTCTAACTTATCTACCATGCCATATCTCATACAATTTGGTAGGCATAGATTTAGAGAGAACCTTATTCAAATTTTAGAAAGCAAAGTATGTCCCTAAAGAAATAAAGGTTAAATCAGTGATGTTCATGATGGTCCGGACCATATCTTATATGTACAAGGAGGATTCTATCATGAAACTATATCATTTCTTGAGATAACCAAGAAATTTTCTATTGGTATTGCATCCTTGATCTGATCGAAGTACCTTTAGAGTTTTTTCAGTTTGCTTCTCTACTTCATATTTAAATTATTTGAATCTTTTAAAGGCTTCAAACTTGTATCTCATATACATACCCATACCATGACTGATCATTAGTAAAAGTAATAAAGTAGAGATAACCTTTCCTGTCTGGCTCATCAAATGGGCCACATATATCAAATATGTATCAGGACAAGTATCTCAGTAGTCCTATCCTCTTATCCCATAAAGGATAGCTTAATCATTTATCCTCAAAGAGATGATTCATAGGCTAGATATGACTCAAATGGCATTCACTGTTTACTCAAAAAGTTTACAAATGCATCACTATGCAAATGATAGAGAACTAAAATCTAAACGATAGTCGCAGAGGTCAAGTGCCTACGGCCACAGTGCAACTTTTGCTCTATTACCGACTCAAAGGGTTATTTCATCTTCCTCAGCCCTCTACATTCCCTTAGACCCTATAGTGAAGTGCATAAATAGGTGCAAGAGTCTAATACTCAACTGGGAAAAGAAAAACTATAAGATCAATTTTGAGCAATTCTACACACCTTCCAAAGGTGTGTCCTTGTTTCTTGGGTTTTATAGGTATGTACCTCTAAACTTTTCAAGATTCTTTAATTACCAATATATTGATCAATTCAGATAAGATGCTATATTGATTATTCATATGATAGCTTCATAAACTGTCCATATGAATCAGAAAGGGATTGCAAGATCAAATCAACTAGCAATTTCTTGTGTGTGGTCATGTCGAGCTTCTCATGTTTCTAATGTCCTTAATCATTGTCAAACAATGTGAAAGGAATATGCCCTATAAGCCAATCAAAATGTATAAATTGAAGGATATTCTTTTTGTTTCCCGACAACTCATGTACTGATGTTTT
>KE506260.1:35597-58486 GCA_000441515.1 Elaeis oleifera
TTTACTAGATCATTTGTTACAAAACTAATATATCACATATATCTATTTTTGTTATCTAAATTTAATTATATATATATATATATATATATATATAATATATGTATAAAAGATCTAAATCTAAAATATATATCACATATAATTTTCGTTCGCTGTTCTTCTTCATGAAAATATCATAAGCGGTATCCCTACACGTCATAAGAGAATTCGTGGATTAAACAAGAGAGAGACTTTAATCCTTGCTTCTTCTTATGATCGGACGGTCATGGTGATTATCTCAATTTGATTATTGGACTACTAAGAGATTAATTTAATATATCACATATGTAATCGATTAAAATTCAGATCTGAATCTATGCATGCAATCATATATATGAATTAAATTCTACAACAAATCTAGATCCAAATCAAACCCTACTTGATGTCTTCAGATCTGAAACTAATTTTAGATCTAAAGCAATTCATGATTTATTTTCAGATCCAAAATAATTTCAGATTCAAAATAATCCTATAATCACATTATAATATACAGAAATTTAAATTTAACTTTCATTAATGTTCTACATCATTCTCACATAACGACTTGTCAGAGTGATATCAAACATTTAACTAATATTCGATTTGATTTTTACAAATCAGATTTTAGATCGGAGTAATTTTATATTTATATCAGAACCCGTGGCTCTAATACCATTATTAGATTATGCGGTAGTTTTGTACGTGTAGTTTTAAAACTTTGAAACATAACAAATTTATATGTAATAAAAATAAATAAAATAAAATTATTTTTGATTTAAATCATACTAGATCACATCTGAAAACCATGCTGAGGATCTTTGTACGAACACTTCATCACAAATTTGAAATAGAAAAGAAAAAATATAAATAGGTGAACAAGAGATTCGATTTCCATATCTGATTGCTTCGGATCCTACGAATGTTCAAGGTTCGTATCTGAGCCGCGCAAGTGTCCGACCTTTGCCGGTATCCACACGAAGATTTTCAATCGAAGCAATGAAGCCACCAGTGTGCTAGCACTTTGCAGACCTCGCTCCTCAGCTTTGGATCAGGGCCTTTTTTCTTGTATTACTTGAAACAGTCTTGTAGTAGGTTTCTGGGGATTGAACCTAACCACCAAAGAAAATCAAGAACCTTTCTTGATTTTTCTTTCTCTCTAAAGCCTCTCTCAGATCTGATCTAGAGTGAGAACAAGGGAGTGGAGAACAAGAGGAAGGAAGGGGGCATGGAGGAGGAAGAAAGAGGAAGCCAAGAACTCACGTAACTGACTTCTTAGCGCATGCCCACTTCCCCTCTTTTATTTTGTCGCACAAAATTTAGAACTCCACACCCACTCCAATGCCCAACAAGATAAGAACTAATCCTTAACTAACTTAAATCAAATTTGAATTAATCAATACTTATCCTTATCAAGAACCAAGGGAGTTGGTGCTTCCTTATATTTCTTACGCATGCCAAAATAGAGGGGCGGCAACTCTTGCACCCTCTCTCCCTTTGGTCAGCCAATCAAGAGAGATATGCCCAGACAAAGTGGGATCAAATGGTCAAGATCAATTGGGTCCAATTTGGATTCAATCCGAATCCAATTCGAGCCCCATTCGAATCTAATTCGAAAAGGCTGTCAAACCTAATCCAATCAAGATTGAAATCCAAGTCTAACTTGAATAATTAAACCCAATTAGTCTTAAATTAAATTAAATTAAATTTAATTTAATTTAATTTAAATTAATTAGAATTTGATCTATAATTTAATCGGGTCCAAATAAATTATAACATTTACAATTAAGTTCTTCTGCTCCTCTACTTACAATTAGCAGTTACTAAATCTGTAACACTTATAAATTAATAATTTTAAATTAATATCAATTTAATTGATAATTTGAATATGATTCAAGTTGTTGATTAGGTCATATTCTTTTTGTGTGCGACCTCTCAGATTCTATTCTATTTGATAGTGAGATATACTATAATCTTCATCATAATATCATCGAAACTTCTTTCAATGGACTGAAATGATTCCAACTCATCCTAATAAGGATCATTGATCCGAAAATGATCCTAGTGAGTTCTCACAATCCACCAGTGACGTCTAGCAATATGTAGTGATAATTCAGTAGAACAAAGAATGAACTCCTAAGTGCAATTACCGTATGATACAGTCTTTCTATCATGAGTTCCGACTAGACAGAGATTATGGAGAACTCGTCAAATCCCATGATCTGTCATATATCAGATTGGCTCGACTCAAATTCATTTATAAATCCCATGAAAACTTCTTTTCAATATTCATACTTACTCTGGCAAGAGATTTTCTAAACTCAGTCTCACGAATCATATAAGACTAGTCCTTCTCTACCAAAGTTGATAGATTCTATCTAGATGTATCCTACTCCAAACAATAAACTGGAACCTACTATAGCCAACATACACAGCAAGGATCCGAATGGCTAGGAACCAAGAGAACGTACAGTCAAACTAAGTAGCCTCACTACAAATAGCCAACACACCATAGGTCAAAGGACCAGTCACACCACTACAGCACCGAAAAAATTACTGACAAGTAAGTAGGCATCCAAATAGTTTCTCGTATTTGTCACACTCAATGCAAGTTATTTTCTAACAACCATCTGTACCTCATCCCAATGTTCCTACACTATAGACTCGAGACTCATCTATCCGAAAGAGACATGATCTGTGTACTGACCTTAATGAGATCAATCACTGTCTTCCATGATGATCCTACAATCGTAAGTATTTAGAAATTAACCGCTAATGATGTATGTCTCAAATTTTCAACACCTTAAAATATAAAAATCATCTTTATCAATTTATAGGGTAATTCATAGACACATACAATATAAATGGTAATAAACACTGCCCGTCAAGTATAAAATATATCCTAGAATTATGGTGTGCATCAGCCAAGATTGGCTTCCCAAGCATACATCTAATATACAAGTGGAAGATGGGTAATAGATACTGTTCTGATTGTCTTTAGTCCAAGTGAGAGTTATTGAAAATTATATCCTAAAACCAATTATCTATCTGTAGATGATTATGCTCTTTATAAATTATATATAAATTATAAATTAATAAAATTATTTGGCAAATTCATCATAAATTTTGCATCTTTCTTATTGAACTCTTATGTTATGATAAAGTCCTTAGAACTATTTTTAATCAATAAAAGAAGATTTATCGTATAGTTCTTAAATATTATTTGTGATCAAATGATATGTTATTAATAGGATGATAATATTTATCAAGTATAGATCGTTGTGTGGGTTGGTTATCCTCGTAACCAAAGAGTGTGGAGACACTAATATGGCATGCAGGTAAAATATAGGAGTATATTTATACTAAACTTGATCCAACTATGGAGTATTCTGCTGTCAAGAGTAACTCAAGAAGGATATAGGTATAAGTATCCTTTCAATCTGAGATCACCACGGCAACTTGCAAGCAACTCATTATGCTTTGATACTGGACTACTTGTATTTCTAATACAGTGACAAAAGATTTTTGAGCATAATCAAGTACTTGTAAATTTATGTGTGAGTCAAGATGGAATTGACTACTCCTGGCTTCAAGAGCTAATGCTACACTGTGTTTAATTTAGTAAAATTTTGACTAGGATAATTCTTGTGAGGAGTCATAGAATTTATAAGGTTGAGACATAATATGGATGTACTGATTAAGAGTTGATAGTTTAACTCTGAGGTCATCTTGAGCATTGAGGGTTAAAGGATGAATTATATGATAACCATATGCCAAAGATTCTTGAACATTGCATTGCGACAATTCGACCTATCTAGACGTTGAGTATCATTGCTAGATGGTCACTTCGATTAGTACAAAATTTATTCCTATGCTACTGACTTAGTGTTCGAATCTATGGGGTCACACATAAAAGAGGTTCTTATCTGATTAGATGGCGGATCAATGATTATGAATCATTCAAGGGTATAATCATCAATATGATTAATAATTAACCTTATGCAAAAATTATGATAGAATAATTTACTAATAGTTAGTAAATTGTAGAAAGATTAATTAGCAACTAAATTACTAATTAGTTCAATTTAATTGAGCAATGAGATTCGGATCAAGTCTAATTAAATATGATTCAATTAGGTTTGATCCAATTAGGTTATGAGATGACTTAATCGCTAAGGGAGATTAATTTCTAATTTGATCAAGACTTGGACTCAATTAATTTTTGATTTGATTAAAATTTAATTGAGGACATTAAGTGTCTAATTGGATTAGGTTCACTAATCTTCTTTGGGTCTAACCAAATATGATTTAGATTGAACCAAATTGCATGAACCCAAGAGTCCAATTGGATTGGACTAAACCCTAACGCCAACCACCTTATCCATGCCCATCTTGTTCATGCAAAATTTAGATTTTATGTAATGTTTGGTTGGAAATTGTATCCTAAAGTTAATATCTAGGTTGTAAATGATTGTGCTCCATACATATATATGAATTATAAAATGATAAATATTATCTGGCAAGATTCATCATAAGGAAAATATCTTCTTAAATAGAACTCATATGTTAGGATGAAGTTCTTAGAGCTACTTCTAAAATGATAAAGGAGGATTTATCGTGTGGTTCTTAAATCTTGCTCATGACCAAATGATACAATTATTATAAAGACGATAATTATATCGAGTGTAGGTCGTTGTATGCCATATTAGTTGGTTGTCTTCTTAACCAAGACGTGTGGTGACACGGGTATGGCATACAGATGATATGTAGGAGTATATTTCACTGAGCGTAACCACTTTCGAAGCACTCTACTGTCAAAGATTGCTCTGATGGGATATGGGTATATGTATCCCTCTGACCTGAGGCTACCTCAGTGACTTATAAGCAACTCACTGTGCTTTGATACCAGACTATTCGAATTTCTAATTTGATGATGAAAATTTTAGGTACAGTCAAGTACTTGTGAAGTCTAAGTGCGAGTCAAGATGGGATTGACCGCTCCAAGTAAAATTGGAGATGATGCATTACTGTATTTCAATTCAGCAAAATTTTGACCAAAGTAGTCCTAGTGAGGAGTCACAGAATTTTTAAGGTTGAGACACAATGTGGACCACTCATTCTGAGTTGACAGTTTAACCCTTAGTTGTCTTTGAGCATTGAGTATCAAAGGGATGAATTATACGGTAACTATATCCACATGAGTTCTAGAATGTTGCTGGGCATACATTCGGTCTATCCGGACATCAGAAATCATTGCTAGATGGTAACATCGATTAGTACAAAATTATTCTTGTGCTACCAGATTAGATTCGAACTTATAGAGTCACACACATAGAAGTACCGTCTGATCAAATGGTTGATCGACGATTATAAATCGTTGAAGGATTTATTATCAATATGATTGATAATTAATCCTTTACAAAAGTTGTAATAAATTATTTACTAATAGTTGATAAAAAATAATTAATTAATAATTTGATTATTATTGACTCAATTTGATTAAGCAATGGAGATTGAATCAAATCTAATTGAATTGGATTTAGTTAGGTTTGCTTTGAATTGATTGGACGCAGCCCCATTGTATAACAGGACTTGTTCTAATTGATCCCAGAGATGCAAATCAAATTTTGAGTTGAACAAGATTCAATTTAGTTTGATATAGATTTTAATTGGATCGAACTCTATTGGATAATAGTGCTTGACTAGTAACCCTATTGAACAATAGGCTTGATTGGATCAAGTCCTATTAAATAAAAAATGCTTCCCACAGACAGGGTCGTAACCTAACTAATTTCTTAATTGGATTGGGCCTAATAGGTTTCATAATTGGACTAGGATCTAATTAGTTAATTTGTTATAACTAATTTTAAGTTAGTTAAGATTGGATCCAAGAATTAGTTAGAGTTTGACCAAGATTCATGAATCCTATTTGGAATAGGGTTAAACCAATTTCTAAACCCATCTATTTAAGATCTCTCCATGCCTAAACTCCTCTTTACTATGAGTATTCACACCCCACATAAGGTTCTACGTCTTCCCCTCTCTTCTGTGTAAAAAAAGGGGTGTCTCCTCCTCTTTTGGTCGCCAAAAAGAAAGGAGGGGCATCCAAGAGTTGGACGCCCCATATCCCATGCATCTAGGCTTCCTTCTCAATCTTTTTTGAAGAAATTTTGTGAAGTTTTTACTATTAGTTCTTGGGCATCAAAGAGGACTTCTTTTGCTGATTTTACAGCAAAAATTGGAGAAAAAAAGTTCTTTCCAACGAGAGAAAGAGAAGGAAGAAGAACGGTCTTCTTTCTTATGCGCAGCCTTGGAGAAGGAGTTCTTCTTCTAAAATTTTTTTATTTTTTCTAGGATGAAATTAATTAGATATGATTTTAATATGAAATTTAAAAAAATATTCAAAAATCTGGTTGGATGTTTGGGGCTTTCTAGAGTTCTAGATCAAGGAGAGAAAGGAGAAGAAGAGAGAAGAACGGTTCTTCTTTTGAGTCTTTCTTTGGGTTCTTCTAGAGTTTAGGATTTCATGTGATTTTAGTATGAGAAATCAGATTAGATCTGATTTCATCATGAAAATCAGAGAAGAAAATTTTCTTAAAGGTGTGAAAGAAAGAGAGAAAGTTTTCTTGTGCGTGGGAGAATTGAGAAGAAAGGGTTCTTCTCTTGATCTCTATCGTAAAGATTTGATGCATGGATCTAGGAAGAACAGAAGAAGGTCTCCTTATTCTTCATCTTCTTCATATTTATCTTAGATCAGCCAAAGTATGGTGTCTTCACGAGCTAGCACTCCCGGATTCATTGATCAGCACAAGAGCTTCATTTGGATACCTATAGAGGCCGGACACGTGTGCGGCTATCGAGCATCATGAAGAATCAACTATCATGAATTTTGGATATGATGATTTACCATTCACACTCAAGTATGGAGTTTTAAACTCAATTCATATTTAGATATGATCTAAATATAATTCAGATATGATCTAATTACATATAGATATGATCTATACTTACTGAATTTTAGATTTCAGATTTACATACATGCATATTAGTTCATGTCATAGATCCTGTATGATAGTTTTAGATTTAATTTATGCATGCATTGTAGATTAAATTATTTAATCTATCTATGTTTTGCTGTAAAATTTTAAAATACATGCATCAAACTACCACGCTTCCCTTCAACTGGTATTAGGGCAAAGATTCATTATGACATGAACATATATGTATGTAGAGTTAAAATCTAGATTTAATAATGTATGCGATGTGTTATGATCTGATTTTAGATATGATCTAATATAAAATTAGATATGATATAATTTAAATTAAATCTAAATTTTTGCATATATAATATATGAGTAGATTAGATGATCCGATTGGTAAGTACTTGGATTGGATTGATCACCAGGCCATCCGATCATAAGAGCAACAAGGATTTAAAAACTCTCTCTTCCTATTTGATAGGGTGCTTTTATGGTGTGTAGGGATGCCATGTGATTTACTCCCATGAAGAAGAAAGCGAAAGGAAGAACTTACTTTTCTGCAAAACTCTAGATGATGAAACCCTAGGATTTGTTGTATGTGATACAAAATTTGAGTTGTATAAAAAGTAGAACATCTAATTTATATGATTAAAATTATTTTAATTATAGAGAATAAAATTTAGAATCATAAAATGTTTAGATATAATCATTTACAAAAAAAAATATTTATAAAGAGATATGTTTGGGTCTACCCTCAGATAATTTTTTCGTATGATATAATTTTTATACTATTTTTCTCTTTTTTTAAATAATTTATATGATATAATTTTTATACTATTTTTCTCTTTTTTGTAAATAATTTATATGTTTATATTTACATAATGTTTAATTTCTTTGTAAGCAGAATAGCACAAAGAGAATGAAATATACTTTATTATCATAATTATCACTGGAAAATCAAAGTCGGAGAAGTAAAGCTAGAGTCACATGGATATGAGACTCAACAAATTCTAATACTGACAATCAACTGATAAGTATAGATTGCATTTTGCTAGATGAGAAGGTTAGTATAATAACTTTTATCGATTTAAATTTTTTGGTAATATAAATCATATTTTTATCTTTATATAATTTTTTAATATAACCTACTATGATTCAAGCATTAATCTGAAAAGAAGATATTTCATAATTTAAAATCTAATTAGTGAAGGAAGTATCTACTATATTGAAAATTTACTATACATCTAATAAAAAAATTTTAGAGCTACTGCACAACAGTATATTATTTACTTTAATAGATGAATAAATATATAAAATAGTAATGATGGTGCAAGTATTATACTGCTTCAGAAATTCAACTCTGTGAAATTTATGGAATTGCCATCAAAAATTATAGAAACCTTTATTTAACAAACTAAACTAATATTTTCAACAGCAATTTAAATTTTTTGGAAAAATGTTATGTTACTATTATTTGTTGATTTTAAAGATATTACTGGATACATCACATCTATTGGATCCCTTGAACTAACAAATGTATAGCAGAAATTAGTCCATAAAAGGACTTAGAAGTAGAGAACTTGAGATAACAACTATAACTTTTTTTTTAAATTTATTTTGAAAAGAAGAAAACAATAAATCCTTGCTTTTTTTTCTAAATATAAACAACTCATGATTATGTAGCATGCAAAAAGTATCCATCACACTTTAGAAAAAATTTGCTGAATAATTTAAAAAAAAATATTATTCGAGATATGGAACAAGCTGGGCCAGTCATTATTATTTTGATAAGAATGAGAGTTAGAACATATAGAAGTATCTATTATTTCATAAATATCTTTTAGAATAAAATTTAAAAAAAAGACTTTGAAATATTTTTTTATATTCTATGTATGTAGCAAAAATATATTTACGAGCTTTTCTGCATTAAAATATTACATAGATGTGCAACTTTATGAAATACAGGAGCATCAAAGTAGATTATAAAATAATTCTTATAATTTCATATTTACAAATGCTAAAATTAATATACAATATATTCTAATTTATACAAATTGATGTCTAGAATCAGTAAAATCATTCCCACTATCGTATTTTTGGAAGGAGAAAATTATTTATCGATCCTATGTAGGAGTCTATTATGAATAAAAAAATAATTAAATAATTATTGAAATTGAATCCAGAAAATTCTCAAGTATAAGAGTGAGTCAGTATTATATAATAATTGTCCAACATATTTTTTCAATGAGCATTCTGTATCTTTTTTAGAGAATAAAATTTACATGCAAAGCAAAATTGAAAACTATTAACACCTCTTGTGATTGGTGGTATAAAACATATTATAACTATAGATCTACGGTCAAAGTTTATGTCTACAATTTTTGGTGCAATCAATGTAATAAGAATGAACAACCTCCAATGCCATGGTAAGATAATATAATCGACTCTTTTATACTACAAACTATTAAAAATAATATTATTTTTTACTGAATATGTATATTTTTTAATTTAAATTTCAAAATAAAAGTCTGAGTGCTGTGGTAGTAGATGACACCAGTGACATGATTTTTATTATATTTAAAAAATTAGTTCAATAATTAATTGACATACCGGCATTCAATTTTGTTATAGGCCAAAAATCTGATAGATTGTTTTTAAAATATTGTTAAAACTATTCTCAATAGCACCTATACTTTCCCAGTGAGTTCAATTCACAGGGTTCCATTAACAACAGCTGTAATTTCAAAATTATGAAACTCAAAAGGATGATCTTCAACTTAAAAATGTACATCAAACGTTAGATGTTGGATCCTCTTCTTTGAAAATTCTAGAAGAGATGTTGATAGTAATCCCAAACTTTATAGTTTTTCAAAAAAAGCTAATTTGTTTGGTGCACAGAGAAACACCATAATCACCCCTAGAAAAGACTACGTATCAAGTAATTTGCAATTTACAGTTTCCTTCTTTATACTGCAATTCAACATTGCTTTATTTAAATATACTATCAATTGAATAATATATTAATAAAAAATATTTTCTATTTTTTAATACAAGTGAGAATGAAACTTCTGAAAAAAAATTGAAGCTTATATAAGTATTCAAAGATAGAACCACATAATATATAAATTTTTATCTTATTATAATTTTTTAATCAAACCCGTGCCATGTAGGCTCAAGCCATGTAACTTTAAATCCGGAGAAATTACTGCCACCTTGCCATATAGTTTTTTTTTTAAATTGGATGCTTCGTAGTCTCTCTTGTTCTCTCTTTATGGCCTTCCAATCTTCCCAACTGAAAGGATATCTATTCCTTTCCGCTTTCATTGTTTTATTATTTCAAATCCTTGTAAGACTAAGACTGAAATTGGATCGGATATTTTTCAGATACAAAAATTTATATCTATATTTATTTTAAATTAATATAGATACCATTCAAATATTGAAAGTATGGACATAATTTTAGATATTACTTATATAATTAAACTTTATAACGTTAGAATTAAAAAAATTACTAAAATATGATAAATCAAGTTAATAATATGTTTATATGATTGTATATTTTTTTAAAAGATTAATAAATATTATATAAAATTATATATGATTACATGTAAATTTAAATATTCGATTATGGATCGAATAGTTGTCTATCCATATTCATATCCATTTTTCATTCATTTTTTCATCAAAAAATCAGAATTTTCTTAGAGAATAAAAAGATATATGAAATTTCAATAACCAATGAATATGATTCGATGAGGTCTTGAATAGTCCAAAATTTTTCTATCTCTTTTACTAGAAGTATCCAATAATTTATGCCTTACTCCATGAATAGTCATTAAAGGATTAAAGATCTTTAAATTTCTATCCATATCTGAAATGATTCAGATACAAAAATAAATCTAAACGGATAATATCTATACTATTTTTACTCCTAGCTCTTTATTAGAGCAAAATATCGAGATAGGAACAAAATTTTTGTTTAAATCAACCATGACACATGAATGACAAAATTATTTTAAAGGCTAGAACTTATTAACCAAAAAGAGACTGGAACTTAGAATAAGAACTAGTTGGTTTACTTAATAACCTTACTTTAGAGTTTAGTTAAGTCTATATACAATAAAATAGAAATCAATTTTAAACCATTTGCTCTTTTTGGTTCCATTAAGTGTCTAAACTAGTTCAAGTTTACCCACCAGAGCTTCAATTTCGGAGTTGAGTCTATTCTTGCTGCAGAGCTGAATCGGAGGCTAAATATTTCTAAATCCTTGTCATGCATCTATATACGACATTAGGTCAAAAATCATGCACCAGAACCATACCATCCTCAAACTCGGGAATCAAATGACAAGCAACCGTGCTACTAATACCGTTCAACCAGCCTAAAATGTTGTAATCTTTGACGAATATTTATCTACCATATTCGTTTTCTTTAATTTAATCACCCTTTGCAGATGCAATTTCATTGACATTCCATTCTTCTCAGAAGATTTGTTTTGCCTTTTGATACTATTGTCCTACTATAATGCAAGAAAAAGCAATAATTAGTATTAGACCCATTGTTCACCAGAAAAAAGACACACATCAACTAAGAACTAGCGCATAATAAATAATAGTCAGTGTCAATTAATGATATCTTATGCCCAAGAAGCACAATTATAAAAAGATTTCGAAAGATCTCTGAGAATGATGTTAAACAACCACCACAATAAACTATTACATGACACATTTCCAATTATCAATCAACCAATCATCTCCATCTGGAAATATACAATGTGAAAAGCTTTGGACCCTCAAATGTTGTCTTCTTCCATCCGCCTGCCGCCTCGGCCTCCGATACCTTTGGGAACCACAGATGTACAGGAGCCACTTAGGCAAACACAACCATTTTAATAAAAAACCTTCATCATGCACCATTTATTTAGATAAATAGCAGATAGACCAATCAAAATTTAAAGAGCGTTTATTAAGTCATATAAAATATTAAGCGAACGCCACAGGGTCAACAACCATCTATTTTCAACACGGAAAACGTACCACGTAGAACCAACATAAAAGGTAACTTAGACGATATTCGGTAGTTAGGTTGTGCGTGGCTTTGCCGCGACGTCAGCCATAAAGACAGACAATCGGGCTGGTTGAATAATAACCATACCAGCTATGGCTCTTCATGGAACAATTCAGTTATACCTGAGCCCATACTTTTCAGCTCCATTATAAATAGATCAGTTTGAGGGATTTTTTAAGTCGATTAAGATAGGCTTAAGATGCCTATAACTCATACCAGGCCCACCTGTGGTCGTAAGCTTAGCTAGAAGCCTAGAAGCTCTAGAATAAAACAGAAAATAAATGCAAACAGATCATGGAATATATTTGATCCACAGATATTAGACTTAATTCAGGCTTGGTATGGATAATAACATTGTTGTTCGCCTTCATTGCCATTATCACCAGCCCACATGATCTTTAAATACAGCGAGAATGGAAATAAACTATATTTAGAATTTATGAATTCAGTTTGGATCCAGAAGCTATTGTCGTTGTTTACTCACCTCCAGCAAACCCATCAGCAACACACATCCAGTTAATACCTTACCTTAAACGTTTTGATAGGACTAAAATCAGATCCCGATATTATTCGAACGTAACAATTCATATAAATATTTATTTTAAACAGATATAATTACAGATATAAATATAATTACAAAATATAAATATATTTATAAATAAATTGAATAATTAAATTTTATGACTTCAGACTCAAAAATATTTTAAATAAATAATAAATCTAATTAATACCATATTATATAATTATATATTTTAAAAAATTAATAATATCATATAAATTACAGATAAATTTAAATATTTGAATAAAAATTGGATAATTATCTATCCATAACCATATCCATTTTTTTAATTAAATATGAGCATAGATATTAGTCGGATCCGAACGGATAATAAATATCCATACCACTTTCACCTTTAGATTTTGACAAATTAATATGATATAACTACATTCCTTAAATGTTAATATATCAATATTATATTCAAAACAATTGTAGCCTAATTTGCAAATGACACATTTGTCCACTTTTTTGGAAAAAAAAAAAACCTTCCCTACACTTACCAACATCCAAATAACATTTCTTTACCCTTAGATATCCTTCAATCACAATAAAACAAACCAGAATCGTTATTTCAAATGATCTGCTTTCAATTACCTTATTATTAATTTGGTAGAAATAAATAAATAACCAAATTAAGAATAAATAAATAAGTATTTAAATTGATGATAAAAAAATTAATTTGAAGAAATTAATAATTCAGATGGAACCTTAGAACACTTATTTATTTCTAGATAAAACCAAAATAAGTTTGGAAAAAATGATAAGAAAATATTGGCACATCAACTTAGAATTTAGAAGAGATGATGGAAGCAAAAATCCATGGAATTCTAAACAAAATAAGTCTCCACAATCTGCTAATAATTCTTGAATATATTTCATTGAGACATTCTAGCCTTCAAAGCAAGCTAAAATATTAAAGAATGGAAAAAGGATCATAGGATGCCACAAATTAGAAAAGGAAATATGACAGAGAGCATACCAGTAGATGAACAATCTAATTACCCCACAAAGACATAAGAAAATTAGGGCATATATTGTTAGACATTTAGACATACACACTTGTTTAAATCCATCCCTGATAACATCTAACATATAAGACATGTAAAAATGTAAAATGTTGTGCTGTTATTTAACTCCAATCTCATTTGATAAGAGACGAAGCTGATGACAACACTCAATTTCCGAGTTTCTTCAGCCTACATGCCAGTTGGGAATTAGTAGCATGAGGATAGTTAAACTCAGGTTCTTAGAGCTGCAAGTACAACCAAGTCTGGTGACATAATCCAGAGGAATAATATTGTGCAATGATTATCATAGAAAAAACCAAGAAAATGGAGAGAAAAAGATAAGAATTAAAAGATAAGCTAGAGAGATCCAAAATCTTGGGCTATCCTTATAGCACAACCTGTAATCGAGCAAGACCAACCATCCACGGATTGGTGCAGCACAAAGCCTTGCAAAATCACAGGCTATTCCACAATACATGGTGGCCTACAAATGGAAAATGGAACTGTGCATTCAACCCCTAACTTGAGAGCATCCGAAGTCATATAGTTTGGAAATGCAAACAATACTTTCTTTGATGTCTTCCACCAAATCATTTGTTTGAAATGGTATCCATTATATGCAGACACTTCTGAATCATCCTAAAAGCTAAGGTTGGAGGTCCGATTCATCATTGGGAATTAAAAAGTTAACTTCTATAAAAAGGTGGAGAGGATGATCTTCTTTGCAAAGTATATTCACCATCATGCTCAAGAGGCGGACATATACCATGTCACAAAAGGGATAGCTAGGAAGGAAGGACCAAAGGGTAAGAATATTAATCTCCAAGTGAAAAGTAATTAAACAGGACCAAAATGTAAGAACATTAATCTCAAAGCCTCAGAAGTATCTGATTGATGTCATGTAGAATGTTGCTTTCCCAAGTAGGTTCTCCCTGAAAGCAGGGACTTGGTTCCACAGCACATCCATTTTGCAGACAAATCATCATCAGCTGTGGCAAAAGAATACAAGAAATTGTTCTTGATGTTAAGAACAAATAACCAAGAGGGATAGCTACGAATCAAGGACCAAAGGGTAATTAAACAGGATCGAAAGGTAAGAATATTAATCTCAAAGCCTCAGAAGTATCTGATTGATGTCATGTAGAAAGCTGCTTCCCCAAGTAGGTTCTCCCTGCAAGCAAGGACTTGGTTCCACAACACATCCATTTTGCAGACAAATCATCATTAGCTGTGGCAAAAGAATACAAGAAATTGTTTCTTGATATTAAGAACAAATAACCAAGAGGGATAGCTACGAAGCAAGGACCAAAGGGTAAGAATATTAATCTCCAAGTGAAAAGTAAATTAAACAGGATTAAAAGGTAAGAATATTAATCTCAAAGCCTCAGAAGTATCTGATCAATGTCATGTAGAATGCTGCTTCCCCAAGTAGGTTCTCCCTGCAAGCAGGGACTTGGTTCCACAACACATCCATTTTGTAGACAAATCATCATTGGCTGTGGCAAAAGAATACAAGAAATTATTTCTTGATATTAAGAACAAATAACCAATAGTGTGCTCAGTAGTTTTAAAAAAAAAATCATTAACTAATTCGCATTACTATGTGATAAAATTCAGAGCTGTGATGAAAAAGGTTAAACATTTTGTATTTTACAAATATAACTTAGCATTTTAGAACTCACCATTTGTCCAAAATACATACTTGTGTAAAACAATGTAAATTTAACAGACACCTAAAGTTCAGAAAATAATATCTTAAACAAATACAACAACTAGGGATTTTAAAATAGAATGTAGTTGCAAGGTAGGAGTATCTCATACATATTAGGATAATGTCATGACCAATGACAAACAAATGCCTCAGAGAAGTCCATTCATATCATTTGACTGTAACAGCCCAAGTAGGTTCCCCTTGTAAAACAGGGACTTGGAGCTAGCTAACCCCATAAACATCAACATATGGACAAAAAAAAAAAAAAAGAAACTATTTTTGGCCCTATTTGGATAATTGAGCCCAAAATCCTATGGAATTTATAAATTGGATTCGTACAACCAGCAAAATTAGGATAGACTAGACCTATATCCTAAATAATGAGAGTACCTTTGGAGTGAGCTAGTCCAAATCCCATAGGGAGAAGAAAATAAAGACCACAGCAAGGTTTTTCCCTCCCTATAGGATTAGGGCAAGCCCATTCCAAAGGTTAGCTGATCTTTTTTTTCTCCCTATGGTATTTGGACCAGCCTACTCCAAAGATAGTTTGAGTATTTAAATAATATATAGAGACCTAGCCCAGTCTGATTTCACTAGTTATTCTAACCCAACCAACGAATCCTATAGTATTTTGGGCCCAATCATCCAAACAGGCCGTTAAAATTAATTAAAACAAGGAAAAGAAAAAAATCAATGAATTATAGATAAAATAGAAAATTCAGTGTTAGTTTTTGCACATAGGAAGGCTCAACTTTCATCAGCTTCTTCTATCATGAATTTTCTGAAGCAGAACTGGCATTTTTGAAGCTGAATAGATTCTCATCACAGCCAAGACATCTTAATACAAAAGATGAAAACATCTAATGATGCAAGCATTTCAAAACTACTTTATAAAAGAAGTATAAGCAAGCCCTAAAAGGTTAATTAATTTCTTAACATTGGCTCATATCAAGAAATTCAACCATTTTTTCTACCATATGCTTCATGTATAATTATCAGAAGCGCGGGTAGATTATAATCATTGCCAACAAAAGAATAAGGGCCTATGTAGATGATTGGGCCCAAAATCCAACAGAAGTTACGGGTTTGGACTAATACAAGCACCTAAATCAGGTGGAGCTAAGCCCAAACCCATGATTCCTATGGGATTCTAGCCCTAGTCATCCAAACAGGCCCTAAGTAATTAACAATACATCATCAAAGATTCAATATGAATTGCTTTGCTTGTATACTAGCATGATAACATATTATTACTAATACAGTTAGATATTAAGCAAGGTTACCGACAACAAATAGATATCCACTAAAAACTTCAATTTTTTTTTCTATTCACGTCCAAAAAATGTGATTTTGATCAAAATAATCACCCAAATTTCAAAACTTTTAGGAATCATATTTTGTGGCGAGATATTTTAGAGGCAAAACCATGGAAGAAGAGTAAGCCCCCACGTTGACCCCACCTTGTTCGCTATATGCCTCCATGACTAGGCTCTTTGGGCAACAAAATCTCAAAAAGCTAAAGGTGTGGAGAGGCAAAATAACATATAGATCGAAGAAACATGATTTTAAAAAAAAAGTAGGAGTAGTCTAGCCGTTACTTTGACACAGATCAGTCGTTGGAATTTGTGAACAGAACTGCAACACAGAACGGCGAATAAATCTAGCACGAGCCATGGGGCTTCCATAGTCATGGAAATTCTCAGAAAAGCCCGGGGTGGAGCGTGCGAGATTTCCACTAAAACTAAACCCAAAAACCTCTCAAATCAAAACATTAGATATTAGTTCCTCGACAAATCCAATGCCTCCTAGGTGAACAAAGATCAAATATCGAAACTTTTCTAGAATCCAACATCAATAATGGAAAATTTCACGCTTTTCGTGCATTAGGCCTTTAGTTCGGGCATTACGGAAGGGAGAAAAGAACTAAGAGGTATTACCATAGGATAAGGTATTGAGATGGGATGCAGCGAAGGAACGGCTGCACCTTTCGACCACCATCAACACCCTCGGCGATGGAACCCTAAAGCCACGCAAAACCCTAGAACGAGAAGCCAAGACCCAAGACCAGTTGGGCCATCGACCCTTCGCCCTATTTATAGAAGAATTGAAGAAACCCAACCCTAGATGCGCCGCATCATTCCATGTCACCCACGGGACCGGCGGAAGGATCCAACGGCACTGCTTTACGGAGGAAATCAGGCGCCACACCACCGGTCCGTCCCGGCCGACCCTCCTATTTATGATTCGGACCGGGTTTGATACGATGCTATGAACCGGCCGAACGAGGGATCGATCCGAACTAAACCGGCCTTGGCGAGAGTGGGGCAGAAGCAAGGGGTTCCCTAAATAGAAATTCCCGCCATAGTTTCGTGGGATCGAGTTCGATTGGAAGTTCGCAATCCACCATTCCCCCCTTTGGTCGGACGATGGTAAGATCTAATCTTATCTGGATAAAGATTAGGCTTCATTGCCATTCGTAGTTTGTCTATTTTGGTTTCGATTTCTCCTGCGATTTTACAACCTCAAGATGCTTTTCTTGGTGGATTTTATGGTGTTCTAAGACTTCTGTCTATGATTCGATGTCTTTTGTTCGAGAATTTGTCTTCTAACGTGCTCTATTTGGAATGAACCCAACTTCTTAGTGTAAGAGCTCCTCTTCAAGGTTTTTCTTGTTAAAACGGTAGAATTCGGGTTTTTATTAGATTTTGGGAGAGGATGAAGGACTGTTGGAAGATGATCACCAGTATTCTGGGGGCACTGGGAGAAGACAATTAGAGTTTACCTCTTGCTTTCAAATCCTGTTTCATTAATATCGCAAGGAGAATAGAATTATTTAGAACTGTGGCAAGATTGAGGAATTCATTTTCTTTAGAGGGATGCTCTGTCCGGCAACTGTAACTTAGTAGCCATCTTTGGAAACCATTTTTTACAGTTTATGTGACATCATGTATTATGTGTATTGCTTGATACATTGCACATAAAAGGATTATTGGTGAATCCTAGGTTAGAGTATACCCTGAAGACAAACGTAGGTTGTTTATTATGTGACCAAGGCCTTAATATGGCATGCACTTTGAGTTCTGCTACCTCCCACTCCACTCCCTCTTCAATTGCCAGTGCTCTGGCAGTCAGGAATTGGTGTGGTACATGGCGTTAGGTGGTTTTAGACGGGGCATGTGCGCCATTTGCCCAAGCAGCGAGCAACATGTCAGCACAGGGATCTGTGCAGGGAGGTTTAGCTTTTTCTGATGTGTTTTATAGTATGGTATTTATTAGCAACTTGTTCCACTGTGGCGACATATATCCCCATCTTTTGAAAGTTAATTTATTCACACATTACTAATTATGAAGCTCTGCTGTTCATACAGGATATGATAAGCATGTAAGAGCTGCCTAGACATGGGAGATTCATCAATGTAAGATTTGCTTACTGATATTTGACAATAGAGTAAAATAATGGGCTTGGAATTTTCTTCCATTTGTGTCATATGTGCCATATATAAACTTATGCATGACTAGCAATATCATTTTAATATATCTGGAGTGTTCGTTAAAATTCATACTGGTATTTGATGAAACTCAGCTGTGTTTACATTGCAGTCCCTGTTTTATTGGGTTTTTTTAGAAAATTTTCTGTTCTGTACCATGATTTTTCAACAAATATATCAGGGAGGATGCAGACAATATGCTTCGAGTGCTAATTGCAACTGACTGTCATCTGGGCTACATGGAGAAAGATGAAATTCGCAGGTTTGATTCATTTCAGGCATTTGAGGAGATTTGCTCAATAGCTGAGGAAAA
Source organism: Elaeis oleifera (assembly GCA_000441515.1). Lineage (NCBI taxonomy): Eukaryota > Viridiplantae > Streptophyta > Magnoliopsida > Arecales > Arecaceae > Elaeis > Elaeis oleifera. The sequence continues at coordinate 54,736 of KE506260.1, forward strand.
GCAGGTAAAGTAACTTCTCATTTTTGAGTTTTAGAAGGTTAACTGTGAGCTTCGTGGTAGGAATACTTTATACAATTAGTGATGCCATGTATTCTTGTCCCATTAACCTTGTTATACTATATTTCTGTATGTATGCATTCCTTGTCTTTTGTATCTTCTATTTGCTTCTTCTGCATTGTGTTTGCCTTTTGTGATCCAGCTTGTGCTTCTAATATAAACATGTAGAACCTTTTTTTCACTTATTAGATTCAGCTAATGCTACTTTTCAGTATTATATGTAGCTAACATTACCTGCTTAATTCTTTGTGCTAGACTTAATTAGGTATTCATAGGGTTTACCGATATTGCCTTTTTTAGTCAAAGAGAAACACCTGAAAGCCATTACTCTGACTGCAGATAGATTTCTTACTTCTTGGTGGTGACCTGTTCCATGAGAATAAACCTTCAAGATCAACTTTGGTCAAAACCATTGAGATCCTAAGGCGCCACTGCCTCAATGACAATCCAGTGCAGTTCCAAGTTGTCAGTGATCAGACAATAAACTTCCAAAACATGTATGATAAACCTATTTCATCCATCACTATACTAATGCACTTAAAAGCGCTTTCTGTAAAATTTGTCTAGATTTGGTTTTAACTTGAGATTATGGTTTCGAAATAATCTAGTTGCTGTTTCTTGATTTTGAAGATATTTCCAAGTTCTGGATTGGACTTGACTTCCTATGGTTAATTTAGGATTATTTCTAGTTGTGAGTGTGGTCATGGTTCTGAAACTTGATGATGGAAATTGGTAAAATAACTCAATGCCTCTAACACATCAATTTTAATGTTCACTGTTCTTTTGTTGTGTCAAATTTTTACCTTGTGCCTCATGCAATGCTCTAAAATATTATGGTATAATGGGCCTTGTAACTTATGTTTAGAATGTATGTTATTACTAAATCTTTACTGACAAGGTACTGTTGCATTGATCCAAGGGATAATGCTTGAAAAGCAAAAAAAAAATCATGGTTGGTAACATTGTATGTATGTTCTTTCTATTTTTGGTTGTAAAACATTTTTTTTCTCATGTTACCTATTTTCTTACATTTTGTTTTCTCAGATTTGGTCATGTAAACTACGAAGATCCACACTTCAATGTTGGCCTACCTGTTTTCACTATTCATGGGAATCATGATGACCCTGCAGGAGTGGTATGGCAAGAAGCACTAACCATAGTTTCTTTTCTTATCATCCATTGGCGTGCTATTGCTTCATGTTTTTGTTTCGCTAAAGAGTTATTAAATTTCAATCGTCACTGTAAGGGTATATGTAGGAAAGTATACCTCCCAAAAGTTTGAATGTATACTAAGAGTTACATAAACAATACATAATGCTTTTAATCAGATGAAGAATTATAGCTATCCATACTAATTTTTAGATGTACAGAACATGCTGAACACTAGTCCTTCATGAACTGTGAAAAGTCCTACTCCAAACAACGCATGTAACTTTCATGTTACTCAGACTACTTACTACTGTAACTATTAATGCCCTGCTGATCTACAAATATGGAGCCTTGACTTGGCAAATTATATAGTCTACTTGGCATACATAAGTAACTTATATGCCTCAAAATTATATAGTCTACTTGGAATTGGCTTGATATATCCTTATAATTCATTACTTAAACTTAATTAATAAAATAATCTATAGAACTTTAGGTTCTGACTTAGGTATTGCCTATGTGCAGGCCCTTACTAGACTTTTTCTTAAACTATGTGCAAAGTAGATTTAGGCTGTAAGTGTCGGCAGTGCCTGAGCTGTCAAGTAGCAACATAGATTGCAACTGGGAATGTAGGGCAATCACCTAGAGATTCACTAGCTTAGGTGGCCACAGACTAGGTGGTGGCCCATTCCTGAGAACCAAGGTTGATGCCTGTGACAGCATTCTCTTGACAAAAGCCAAAAAGAGCTAATAAAGTAAGCTTTATCATGGAGAGTTTTCAAATTTTCATTTGTGTGGTACTTGGATTATTGTTTCGAATATTATTCTTCTTTATTTAATAGGTGCCATCATCACCAAAATTTCATTCAGTGGTATACTCTGTAATGCCTGTTAAGCATCTCTAAAGTAATTTAAGAATCACTATTTGGCATTCCTTTGCTAGATATCCATTTGTAAGCTTTCGTGATTCTTGTACTTTACATTTCATGTCCCAAGTAAACGCCTTATCCCTTGTCATTGATTCTGCTCTACAGGATAATCTTTCTGCCATTGATATTCTCTCTGCATGTAATCTTGTCAACTATTTTGGTAAAATGGTGCTTGGTGGTTCTGGCGTTGGTCAAATAAAACTCTGTCCTATACTTATTAAAAAGGTGAGTTCATTTTGGTTTAGACTATACTTTTACCATATTGAAAAAACTAATATATTATTATATTTCAGGGTACAACTTCAGTGGCTTTATACGGCCTTGGCAACATTAGAGATGAGCGGCTTAACAGAATGTTTCAGGTGCATCATAGACTCGTTTCCATCGGATGTCTTGATAATGTTTTGTAGGATTCTGTTTCTATCACTGGACTTAACCATTTGATCCCTCAGACACCGCATGCAGTACAGTGGATGCGACCTGAAGCCCAAGAAGGATGTCCAATGTCAGATTGGTTCAACATTCTGGTTCTTCATCAGAACAGGTTATGTACTATATAATACATACTGTGTTGGAGAATTAATTCTTTTATCTTCCTGGATTTTCCTTATTTCTGAATAGCATGTCTGTTTGGATAACAACTTGTGCTATATATAGAATCAAGACAAATCCCAAAAGTGCAATAAATGAACATTTCTTACCACGGTTCCTAGACTTTGTAGTTTGGGGACATGAACATGAATGCCTCATTGATCCACAGGTATTACTTTGGATATTATTTCTCTTTCTTTCTTTCTCTTTTTCCATTCCTTTTTTCCTTTCAGTCATGCATGTGTCCGTGTGTGGTTCCCGCTGAAATTGGTACTTACAGGAGGTTCCAGGAATGGGTTTTCATATTACTCAGCCAGGCTCTTCAGTTGCAACATCACTGATTGATGGAGAATCGAAACCTAAGCATGTACTGCTTTTGGAAATTAAGGTTGCCTTTGTTTATATCTTGTTTTATTCTTTCTGTCTTTCATTTACTTTATGGAGCTATTCTTAAATCAGATAGGTTATGTGTTTTGTATATAGGGCAGTCAGTACAGACCGACAAAAATACCTTTAAAGTCAGTGAGGCCTTTTGAGTATGCTGAGGTAAGGAACTTCACACTTGTAAGTTGTTTCTTTGTGTTCCTCATTATATGCATCTCTTTTTCTGTAGGTTGTGTTAAAGGATGAAGCAGATGTTGATCCTAATGACCAAGCATCTGTTCTTGAACATTTGCACAAAGTTGTAAGTGAGATTTCTCATTGTCAAAAAAGTTATTTTTAACCTTATATACCTGATATTTGGCAGCCACACTTTATTATGCTTGTTCTCTTAATCTCAATGAGCTCAATCACTTTAGGTTAGAAATCTGATTGAGAAAAATAGGAAAGCATCCATCAGCAGGTCCGGGCTTAAACTCCCCTTAGTCAGAATAAAGGTATGCTTCTTAAATAGTCTTGTCTATAAATGAACTTTTATGAACACTTGATGGTGAACTTGAAGTATCACCTGAGGACATATTCATACGTGTAGGTTGATCCATTATTCCTTGATACTTGTATTGAATCTCTCTCTCTCTCTCTCT
>KE506260.1:58506-82817 GCA_000441515.1 Elaeis oleifera
CTCTCTCTCTCTCTCTCTCTCTCTCTCTCTCTCCTCTCCACCCCCCCCCCCCTCCCTCCCCACGTGCATGCATGCAGGAGTGCAAGGGCATTGTCCATCTGTCTGCCTTTTCTTTGTCATTAGTAATCTGTCTGCCTGTTAATGACAGATCAATTTTTCATTTTGCTGTCACTAGTTTGTCATTGGAAAATGGTGCTATTATGTGTTCTTTTCATTGTCAACATAAATTAATAATAATCGTGTAGGTTGATTACACTGGATTTTCAACAATCAACCCTCAGAGGTTTGGCCAGAAGTATGTGGGGAAGGTAATGGTACTGTAGTAACAGTATGTGTCTAGTAAACCTAATATATACTTAGTGACTATCTTGTTCTGATATGGCAGGTTGCTAATCCACAAGACATTCTCATTTTCTCTAAGGCTGCAAAGAAACGCCAATCTGTTGAAGGTAATAAATATTTGTGTGAGGTGTAAGTGTTTCTCTCTTTCTATGTCTGTGATAGTGTGCTTGTGAATGTAATCTGAAGCACTTTCTTGAGTCTTATGTGCCTGTTCTTGAAATAATGATTTATTGAGTTAATAATTCTTGTGATATTGTAGAGAAGCTTGAGGATTCTGAAAGGCTTCATCCAGAAGAACTGAATCAACAAAACATTGAGGCTCTAGTTGCTGAAAGTAATCTGGTATTTCACTTTAGCATCTTCCACTTCTAGGGTGTAACTATAAAGTACTCCTTTTCTGATACTTCAAGTGCAATGGTTTAGTTTAGCAAAATTTGGTAAAGCATAAACTTAACCCAACCATATGCTTAAAAAGATCAATAGCTTTTCTGGTTGTTTTACTTTGTGATGCCAACTTTTTCAAGATGGAACATGCTTTAAACCTATGCTTTTTTAGGCACTAGATATGAGCATCAAGAGTGAAGGTGTTTAATATAGTCCAACATGGTACCTTCCTACTTGACTAATGTTAAGAAACTTGACGTCACCCCCCTATGATTTTATATGATACAAGGATTGAATGATGTGGTGTAGGTTTTTGCATGCATGGTATGCTGGTCTGGGCTGGCCATGACATGTTGTGCAAGGCAAGGTCTAACTAATCAGTTCCACTGCTTGTATCGGCTGGCGACTAATAGGATGGTACCTATACGGATTTGGTACCGAAATGGCAAATCTTGGGCTGAAATATAAGAGTCGATTGACACAAACGAATTAGAAAAGTTAAAATATAAACATAAAGAAAGTCAGAAAATAATTGACATCGATTACAATAGGCATCTTTAGGAAATTGGATCTTGTACAATTAGAATTTTATGTTTAAATAATGTATAGTTAAAAGAAATTTTGTTTACATTGTTTAGAATTTCATCTATTATTTTGTTGTTTTGACAATTTAAAACATGAGAACTTCATACTTCTTTGAGATATTTCTTTCTTTATATATATATATATATATATATTTTGGGAGCCTATTGAAAACTCATCAAGTTTGAGTTTAATCTTGAAAAAAAGGCTTATGGCATTCAAAATAATGAAATAAATGACAAAATAGCATTACATTTCATATATAATGTTTGTTTGATCACAGAACTCCTTTTATCTTTTACTCTGAAACCGGCCCTGGTTTTGAATTGGTTTTGTTTCCAAATTCTAACTTAAACTAAACCATGTCCAATAAGCTAACTGAGAATTTTATTAGATAACAGAACCTTGAGGCTTGAAGTACTGTTTTTACCTCCAACTGTTACTGGAATGATGTAGGAACGTGATCTAATTGTGGAATAACTAAATGCAGTGACAAGAACTATTGTAATTTTATGAATATCTTTTTATTTGAAGTGTTTTAGAATTCCCAGGTGATCTGATATTGTTATGCAGATCCCCTAATCACCTTTGAACATGTTAATGATGAAAATTTTTCTGCTATGTGTTTTTAAATCTGAATTTTATGTCTTATCACATTGTTCTTACAAAGTCTTGGCATGGAAACATTGAACTTTTCTTTGATCTGCAAAAATCTTGAAGTCTAACAGAGAGACTACAGAAAAGATAATATGGACCATGTAATGGTGTGCAAGACATAGATGAACCTCGACCAAAGACTGCAAGAATGATCTAAAGCATGGAATGGACAGCAAAAACTGTTAGGGAACAACAGATCTGAGCCAAGATGGTGTGAGTCAAAACCTAAAATCTAAATGCTAAGAGACAAATAGAAGCAACATGAATTGACCATAGATCAGAAAGAAAGCAAATGACTTGGGAAATGGAACCAACATTCAGGGTGGAATGCTGTTAAGTTGCCAAATAATAGATCTGACACAGCCTATGTGACTCGTCCAATTCCATCAAGATGGTGTTCCAGGTGCCTACATAAAATAAGATTCCAGATATCTGGAACCATGAAAATCTGTAAGTTTCCCTATTTGATTGCAGTTTTTTCATTTCAAAAGGAAGCTGGTTGATTGCTCCCAATTCCCAAGAATATAATTCCAACTAGAACTCGGAAAACATAATTTGAGAGGTTACAATGTCATTCAAGTCTTGCCAAATTTCTCTAAACTATAAATAAAGAAATCAAATCGATCTAGCTTGCCCATCTGGCCCTCTTTTTAAGATCTTATAAAATGTCATCATGTCCCTAAGTATTGATTTGTGGCAATGACAAATAGAAAGGGAGAATTATCCATTATTTATGAGGACCACTGCAATAAGATTAGCTAATGTTACAAAACAAAATGAGGATCACAGCTGCATGCCTTGGATGCACTTTAGGTTATGACTCTGAAAAAGGCCACTGGCGTGGTTTATCAGAAAATTGAAGACTTGGCCACCTCTACTTGTCTAATTTACTTCTAGCAAAAGAAGTAGAATAATATCCATATTCTATAATCATGTTGATTTAAAAGAAAAAGTAATAGGGAAACCCCTAAATCCTGCACATGGTGTCTTATGCACAAATATTTTGAATCAGTCTTCAAACAGGAGAATGATACAGTTGGGTTCATTTAACTTGGATGTTTGATCATGAGATGAGTAGAACTTCCTGAAATAATGTTTGATGGCATCAGAATGGTGCACTTCGATCCAAGGCATGTAGTAAGAATGGAGAAACTGCATGTGGAAAATCTAGTTGATTCAATTTCATTGAGTTTTTGAATTGTTTTATGATATCTAGGAAAATATGATTTTAACTTAATAACATGATCTATAATCTTTTCTTAGAAATGAGACATTTTGCTCCTCTTGCCCTTTCTTTCTCATGATCTATAAGGGTATTGCCAATAGACAATGTTCAGTTTTGTTAATCATTCTGCTTGGCTTGCAGAAAATGGAGATCCTTCCAGTTAATGATTTGGATATTGCCTTACATGACTTCGTTAACAAAGATGACAAAATGGCTTTCTACTCTTGCCTGCAGTACAATCTTGAGGAAACGCGAGTAAGACATTCTTACTTAAAAGTTGCTCAGACATTCTTACTTAAAAGTTGCTCATTAACAGCTGCCTTTATTTATGCACTGTTAACATGATCAAATGCAAATGATGAAAATATGGTGAAGCTCTCTCTTGTACAATATCATTTAATCTGGCCCTTGATTTCTTTGCAACCGCAGAACAAATTGAATGCTGAGGCGAATAAACTGAAGGTTGAAGAGGAAGATATAATACTTAAAGTGGGGAGTGCATGCAGGTATGGAGTTCATAATATCAACTCATATAGATGCTAGACTGAAGTCAAGAGTAGTACTAATGGATGTCATACATGTGTGAGACTTTGTCTTCTGCAGGAACGTGTAAAAGAAAGATCACTACATTCTCAGGAAAAGTTACCTCCAGCTCACAAAACGTTCAGGTTACTTTATATAGTTAGTTTAATGAAAGCATGAAAGATCTTAAAGCATGGATCAAGGATTCAAGTGCCAGTGCCAAAGGATGTGCAGGCTGTTGTGTTGTGTTGAAACCAATAAAGACTAAAAGAAGAAGTTTGTTCTTGTACTGAATGGTACCAAAGCTACATCATCCTGTTCCATTTCCACATGGATCAATGTGAACTAACATGGATGATACCCTGATGAGACACAGGGCATCTCAGCACATATGCATGCCCAGTGCCAGCACCCTTTCAGCATAGAATGGCACTGTTGGCACTTGAATCCTTAGTGTGGTGGAATTCCATTTTTTTCGCATTGACCTTGATGATTCCTTTGGGCAGGATAGTGGAGGCAAATTTACCAGTGGCCCTAGTGGTGTGAATTCCTTTAGTGATGAGGAGGATACAAGGAAGATGCTCTCAATTCCAAAGTCTGCTGGCCGAGGAAGGAAGTATCATCTGGTGCTTCTAGGGCCTCTCGTGTTGCTTCTGACCATTGTGAAAGCAGACCTTCTAGGAGAGGCAGGGGAAGAGGCTCTAGCAGTTTAAAGCAGATGACTCTTGATGCAACAATGAAAATCCGCCAGTCAGAGAGGTTACTATGCATAACCATGCATTATTTTGCACCATATCCTTGTTGAAGTTTATTTAAGTCAAATTCTTGACTGTGCTATAATTTTTTCTTTAATTGTTTGGGACTTTATACCATGAGTTATGATATAGATTTACGTCCATCCACTAAATTTCTGGTCTTCTAACAGCTCTCCCAGGATGGGCCCAGGAATGTACCAGCAGGATTGCTGTGCACATGTACTTTGGTAATTTTGGTAATATTAATACTAGTATCACTTTTTTAAATTCTGTTGCAGATCTGCATCAGCATCTGCATCAGCTGCTGTTCGTAGTATTGTGGAGGAAGAGGTGGACTCTCCTTCAAGTGAAGAACGGAAAGATATGAAACAAATGAAGCTGCTGATAGTTCTGTAAGTTCTATACTTGCCCACTTTTTATGTGCATAATTGTATTTCGGCTTTTTCGTATCAATCAAGAATTAATAATGCGCTGCATTATGCTGTAATAGAACTGTTTTCCTTAACACTTTTTTCCTTCTTTCCCCAAGGAGCCTGAAGAAACTTTCCAGAAAAAGGGCGTAAAAGAGCTGCACCTAGGGGTAGGGGAAGAGGTTCTGCATCATCTGCAAAGAGGGGACGGAAATCAGATGTTTCTTCTATCCATACCTTGCTTATGAACAAGGATGATGATGATGATGACGATGACATGTCAAACAGATTAAAGAAAGCTAAACCTCGGGTATGTGAAGTTTGCTAGAGGTTCAGTACTCTCTTTCCCTCGTCAAGTATCTAGAGATCAGATTGTCTCAACTCTCAAGAAAAATATATTTAGGAGGATTGTTTTTAGACTAGAATATACATTATTCTGCATCCTCTTTTAGACTATGTGCCAAGGTACACCGTCTCAACACTAGGCTCTATATTGGTGCCACCTTGTCATTGTGTAGGCACGCCTGGTACATGGGCTAGTTCGCCATGTAGAGTGTCAGCATGCTCCCCATACCGTGTATCGGTACCAAACCAGTATGGTATAGTCAATGTATTAAAAAGTCCTAGGCGCACTAAAAGGGCTGTTGGTGCCTAGGCGCTAGGCGCAAGGCTCAGGCGTGGGCCTAAGTGAGTCTAGGCGCCAATCAAAGCAAAAATATATAAATTATATAACAGCATCTGTAACACAAAATACTAGTATTATATAAACTAATGAACTTCAAACAAAATCCAAACACCATAATAATGAAACTCTAACAAGAATCCAAACACCATTAGTCAACTCACACAGCAAAAGATGAGCTGAACCTCAAACAACTAAAGATAAGTAAACTAAAACACCATAATGTCAACTCAGCTCTAATAAATATGTCTAAGATTCTAATAAACATAATCAGTCATTGACTTATTGGCCTCAATATTCATCCTCATCCTCATCATAGTCCAGTGGCCCATAAGCATCTTCCCCATCACCAGAATAATAAAAGAGAGAGACAAAAATAGGCATGGTATGAGAGTGGATGAGAGAGATAGAGGGAGGGAGAGATCGGTTTAGGAAGTACCAGACAGCAAGTAGGGAGAGTTGGAGAGTCCTTATGTAGTTGTGTTCTTCACGTTCATTGGTTAGATGCTTTGTTCTTTGGTTCCTTACTGAAGGAGAATTCTATAAGACGTGGACTTCTTCTTGATCCAGAGTAGTTTAAAATTTAAATGGAGATAGACTCTTTGGTTTTAGAGTTATTTTTAGTTAATAAAGAGACAGCTGGCAGTCCACTCTAGAGTCCTAGGTAATTAAACTCTTAACCTAACCAGCTGTACATTCCTTGTTTCACTAAAATTCTTTAACCTATTAGCTGAAAAGTCCTATTGGGACTTGAATTTACTTAGGCGCGCTTATTGAGCGCCTTACATGAACTAGCTAGTGCATGCCTAGGGTGCCTCAAGTGCGCCTAAGGCAAATCACCTCACCTGGTTATTATTAAGCGCCAGGCATCACGCACCATGCGCCTAATGCCTCAGGCGCGCCTAAGGCATGCTTTTTTATTCACAGGGTATAGTATGCCTTGTATTGTTCGATTCAATACAGTATGCCATACTTGCTTTGTGCTCTACTCTTTGGGTATTATTGGATAATTCAAGATCTTAGTTTACAAATATATAGAGGATAATTTCACAAACTGATCATCATTACGTTTTAGCTATTGCCATATCCGGAGTTCTTTTTTATTGATATTTGCACCTACCACTTTTTCTCTATTATTTTTGGACTTGTAGAACTTTAGTACAATATATGGATCAGCTGCATGAGCAATAACAAAAAAATTTTGCTTGTGCATTCCATTTGGTTGACAGTTGTCAGCCTGTAGAATCTTGCTCCAAGGGACTTTTAGTTCTTAAGTTAGTAGTGTTCTATGGCATTTTTTGTCGATTTTATAAAATATAATTCATCATGGTGTTATTGTAATGATCTGTGTAGGTATGTGTTTAGTCCCATATTGATTATGCACTAGAGAGATCTTTAGTACTTGTACAGTGTCAAATAAAATAATATCTTTTGGCTAACTTTTTTTTTAGATAAGGTCTTAGGTTGCTACAGATGGTATCAAAGTGAACTCACTCCATGGCCTATGTTAATTAGGGGACATTGCAGCACAAATCCATTTAGGTTGACCATGAGTTGATAATGGTGTTATAATTGGATTTGAATGGATTTGGGCCCTTATTTTGGTAAAGACATTAGGGAATAAACTGGGTGAATAAGGATCAATGCTGACATATTTTTAGTCCTACATCATCTATGTGCCGGGAAGATCTTGAGTTAAAGAACCAAAATAATACCTTCCAGCGAGCTTTTTGGGTGAAGTCTTAGGTTGTGATAGTTATAACACTAATATTTTAACTACTAGCTCATTATAATCTTGCATTCCTGACCTGGTCTTCATATTTATAGGTGACTAGGAATTATGGAGCTGTCCGAAATAGGTAATATCCGTCAAGGCCATGTTTTCTGAAGAACATCATTGTACTATTATCAGCAGCCCTGGGAGACTGGTGGACAACAGCCGTTTCAGAATTGCTAGCTTTTGTTGGAAGTCATAACGAATTCTGTATATTATATTTTAATGTTAAGATTGGCTTAGTTTGCTCCTCTTTGTACTTACATTTGAAAGGTCATCATGATTTTCATTATCTGGAAATCTGGTCTGATCTGTGCTCTTTTATGGTTTTTCCATTCCCTATTGAGCAAGAATGTTTCTTCAGCATGGGTAAGTTGACCAATAACCTCTTCATCTGGAAAAAGTATCTGCATGTTCCTTTCTTTGTGTGGCTGCTTAATCTGTTGGTGAAAGTGTAATTGGAAAAACTTGCTTTAACTTTCTGATACCTTTGATCTGCAATCATGCAAATGGCACATCGGTGCTTGCAGTTAAATATATTGTGACCCGGGAATGCATTCAAAAGGGGTGAAAACATGGTTTTTGTGTGGTTCCCTGAGATTCGGATTCATTTTGGTACCTGGATATCTATTTTGCAGTTCACCGAAAACCTTCTCATGCCCTTTTGACATGCTTTAGAGGTGCTCAGTGTATTCCTGATATGAAGCATGGAATATTTAAGTTTCTGATAGGGCTGAAAACAGATTACTTGTGTATCCATGTCCGCTTCCGCTTACTTTGATCAGCATGCCGATATGAATATGAATTGGAGCTAAACTTTGCATCATTCTTTTTCCAAATAAATATAGATATAAATCAGATATTAACAATCTGGTTGCAAATGCAAATACCAGTTTGATAATTTGGTGCGTGGATTACTATTCCACTTTATATTTTATTAATTCAAATGAAATATGCAATTCTTCTTCTTCCTTTGCAAAAATAATGGTGTGAGATAACATCAAAATAATTGATTAATTGCTTTTGCTCAATAATATGGCTCTTTTAGTAGATGCGGTGTAGCTTCGGAGTTAACGAGCCAACTGTTGGTAGCTCAAGAATATGATATATTCTTCCTTACTGATACAAATGCGATATGGATGTTAGTTAATTGCTATGAACTTGGATGGGAAACAATAGGACACGATATTATCCAATCCATTTTAGCCCCATTTTTCTCCTTTCAGTTTGATACGACTTGTCTTCCTCGATCTATCATCGCCCTCCGTCTCTTGCAACAAAATTCATATGCGGGAGGCATGTGAGAGGAATTGTATTTGCTGAATTGAAATGTGCCCCAAATATTGAGGAAACGAAATCTAAATCGATTTGGATTACTAGTTGGATTTACTGAGGTACGCTTTCATGGTACCCAAAATTTGGGAGCAGAGAGAGGGTGGGACAAAAATAAAGAACGGGCAGTGGGAATTAAAAGTGAGGGCTTTTTTTTTTTTCTGAATATAAATGCATCCAAAAGCAAAAGTATAAAGATAATGCGGGATGTCAGCTCGTACTGCCTAAAGCATCTTTTTAGTGTGCTCAATCACATAAGATGCATCTCTTTGCATTGACGGTATAGGATACTTTGAAATTTGGTCGGTACTTATTTTTGTTTCTTCTTATAGTTTTGCTTGATTTTATATTAGTATTATCAAACCATATATTAAAAATTTTAGCTGGTGAGGCATGCTATACAGGCATGTGAAACTTGCTCTTTCAGGGTTGCTTTTTTGCAAGAATTTTCTATTCTTTTAGTCATTGTCCATCACTTTTCCAATGAACCCAGCTCCCATCCAATTATCTATCCTTTTAAACCATTTTCCAATGGATGATTCCACACCACTGGCATCAAATTTTGATGAATCACAACACTGGCATAAAATAATTATGGAAATGTAGTTTAGATGGTTGCTATCGCTTCATCAACTTTATTTGCATACCAATTAATCTTATTAATAATAAAGTTGCAGATGGAAGGTGATAGCCCCACATAAGGGTAGAGTTTTCAAAGAGGTCCCCGTCAATTTTTCATTAATTCCTAACGTGGTTCTGGTGGTAACTACTTTTAATCTTGAAATACAATGACATTCTATTGAATGATTCCAAAATTATGGAAGCTTGGTTCGATCGAATTGCTGAGTATTGGAAATCTAATCTAACCTCTGCGGATAATGAATCTCTTGGATTGCTCGTAGTCACAACTTTTGATTTCTACTATGCTGCATGATACAGGTTAAGTGGTCCGTTAATTATGAAGGATAAAATGCAGTTATGAATTTTATTTTGTTAGATCGCCGTTCAGCTTTTAGATCTCAATGTGTATATGATAAGAGATTCTATATGGGTGCATTAACAAAAATGTATAGTTTATACATTTTTGTGCATATAAAAGAAACATATTTAATGAAAAACGTTCTCCTTGAAAATCTTCAAAAGTTAAGGTTATATTATTTTATATCATTTTTAATTGATAACATCAGAATGTTCACAAACTACTAGTTTTCACGAAAATAAAATAATTGATCGAGATAAATGTTGTTGGTTTGCGTCTTCACTCAGTCCCCTGTTACATGTGTGTTAGATACATGATAGTTGTCCCTTAAGATGAGGGCCACACATCAAACCATGCATAAGATCAAAATCTCATGGATATCCCAACTTAGGAGTGCAAATTCTCGACAACCCTCGTTGTAAGATGTATTGGAACTAAAAAAAAAAAAAGAAAAATCATAATTATCACGACCAAAAAGAATTAAAAAAAATTCTAAAGACTGTTTGACCTGGTCAAGCGCAACTGTGGGGAGGTGGGAAAATGGGAGTGGGCTTTACGCTTCAGGAGAATACAATACCTTTGGCTTCTTGGAAGCGGACCACCGCGGGCGAAACTTTGGTAAAAAGGCGAGTCCGCGGACCACGGAATGGAAACATCCGTTCTAGTGGTCGGACCTGCAGCTCGCATGTTTCTTTTCTCTAGAGCCGCTTCCTCTGATCTTGACCTTCCAAATAAAGGATTAGAACGTAGACATCAAATACCATGTCTTTGCTTCCGTTTTAAGGAAGCTAAGGAGCTTAGACTCCATCAGCCACCAAATATTATTTTTTTGATGAAATAGAGACGAGGGACCCATCGAGGGTTTATTTAATGAGAAAAGAGATGTACATGAATCCTACGGGGTGTCACTTTTCAGACGGACCCCTGACGTGCTCCCGAATACCCACCATGATCCCGAGCAAAAACATGGTGATGATGATGATGATGATGATGATGATGATAATAATAATAATAATAAAAAGAATCGCGATGGGAAATCTACTCTGTGGGAAAAGCAGAATAGCTCCCTGTGTTTCTTATCTCCCCCATCCACCTCATCATGATGATGATGATGATGATGATGATGATGATGATGATAATAATAATAATAAAAAGAATCGCGATGGGAAACCTACTCTGTGGGAAAAGCAGAATAGCTCCCTGTGTTTCTTATCTCCCCCATCCACCTCATCGTTTATCGCACTCTTCCACACCTTCTTCTCCCATCGTGATCACCCCACCACTGTTGGCATCTCGCTCGCTTCTATCCTGTTTATCTTGATTAACTCGGGGATTTAAAAATTTTAAAGAATTTCTAAAATTTATTTTAAAATATTGATGTACCATATCTGATTTAGATAGACGGTCCGACAAATAGGCATCCATAGGAATTAGTTTATCAACTCTCCAAATACTACTATAAGAATCTGTACCGAATATCCCTCCTGTAATAGTACAAGCTCCCATAGCAATAATATATTTTGATTCGAATATTTTCTCATATAATCTTATTAAAGAAGGAGCCATTTCCATTGCTATTGTGCCGGCTATTAAAATTAGATCTGCTTGCTTAGGACTTGATCTTGCTACCAATCCATAACAATCAAAGATGAATTGCGAGCCTATTAATAAAATAAATTTAATAAAACAATAATTAATACCATATAGAAACGGCTATAAATTAGAGAGCCTTAACCAATTCGAAAAATCATTTGATGTATTAATGATTTTAGATTTTTAGGTCGGAGGAACCGACGGAGCGATTAAGAAAGTAACATTTACATTTTATAATATGATCTGAGTTTAATTATACAAGTAGTTATCCAGATTCTGAATAAATAAGAAAATTTGTGATACATGAGATCCGATTTATTGTTATATATCTATCAATTAATTATATAATCACATCATCATCATAAATCAAATATGCAGGTCTATATTATTGAATAGTAAATTACAATAACCCAATGTGATATCATAACAAAAGAAGTCTGGATAGATGCATGTGTGGTTACTCTCGGTATGACTATAAATGAAATCGGGCCCGATTACATTCCCACCATGGGGGTAAGCATGATGGGGTCATCATGGCGATAAAGATGGCGTGGCCCTGCCATAGGGAATGTATGCGACGACCCTGCCATGAGGTAAAATATGATTTGACTTAAGCCACAAGGATCAAATGCGAACGTGTGATCATTGTACTGATTTGGGACTAAACCACATGGGTTAAGTCTAGCGACCTAGCCACGGGAGTAAGCATGACATGAGCTATGCTGCAGGGGTAAATACAGCTGCAATCATTGATTTAGAAATGTCCATCGGTACATGAATGCATGCATTATATGGTTTTGAGACTCGAATAATCTATATTCTTCGGATTTTGGAGATCTATTCTTGCTATGTATAGTATTGACAAGAACAACTATATCATGATAGCATATAAATATTGTCAAAATTGATTATCATACAGTTATTAATACAGACATATCAAATTTATATGATTTGATTAAGCTATATTATATAATTTAATTTGATTTAATTTTATAAAGTGAAAGTGTTATTTATCGAGCCATAAAGCTTAAAATTTTTATATATAATTTTTTAGATCCAGGGGAATCGAATTTCAGAAGCACATATCAACGTTCTCAGGCGTGTATTTAGAGGCAAGGTCGACCGATAGATAGTAGATAGTTCCTTGGGTTATCCGGTGCAAATTAATATGTTACATGTGGATGCTGTATAAATGATTCAAATATTAAAGTTTTGGAATGTAAGCACAACAGCTAGTTGTACGTTCTCATAAGTACCATTGCCATATATATATATATATATAGCCAATACTTCTTTGTATGTATATAAATATATA
The DNA here is from genome assembly GCA_000441515.1 of Elaeis oleifera. Taxonomy (NCBI): domain Eukaryota; kingdom Viridiplantae; phylum Streptophyta; class Magnoliopsida; order Arecales; family Arecaceae; genus Elaeis; species Elaeis oleifera. The sequence continues at coordinate 71,059 of KE506260.1, forward strand.
TATAGCTACCATCTAATAGCTTCATGAGGCTTCAACGTTTGGTCGGGAGCCAATATTTCTTTGTAAGATATATTTCTGATAAGTTGCTGATGACCAGATTGCTAGTGTTGGTCGGTTGGTGATCGAGGTATTTCAATCTTCTCCAAAGTATAGTCAGAAGAAGATCAATTTTTCAAAAAAATCTTCTGGGTTAGGATTTGCTTCGACAAAGGATAGCCATTCATCTCTTCGATCTTGATTTATTCTTTTTGGACGAGGATGAGACAGACAAGGACCAGCAGTCGATCGAATCTGTTATCGAAGAACAACCTCTACTAAAGCCCATGATCGTCGAGGAAGCTCAAACTCAATTAGAGTTAACAATTGCAGAGGAGACTTTTAGAATTGCGACAGAGATTCTTATGGGTTCTTCGGAAGCCCCTCAAACCGAGGTATTTAATGCTTCCACTTAGGCTTCGATCTTGTACTCTTTTTATTTTCCTATTTATATAATGATAATTTAATTAATAAAAAAAAATTACGTTCGAAGTTTTCTTCTGATTTTTGGTCATATAGAGGGTTGGCAATCGGATCATAAACAGATCGAATCAGAAAATCGTCAACCAACCTACCTGTTATTAAATGGTCAAAAATTCAAATCTAAATCCGATCTGTTTATTAAGCAGATAATCCGACTAGACCCATTTAACCCATTTATTAAATAGATCAAATTAGGTTAAATGAGTTAAACAGGTTAAACGGGTCGGGTTAAATGGGTCAGAAACAGATTAAACAGGTTTTAAACAGATTAAACGGATCTTAAATGGGTTAAACAGATCAGGTTAAATGGATCAGAAATAGGTTAAACAGGTTAAATAGGTTGTCTAACTCAACTCGATCTGAATATTAAATAGGTTAAATGGATCAGATATCTAAAATCCAAATCTAACCTACTTATTAAACGGGTTAATAGGTTGATCCATTTATGACCCCAACCCATTCAGCCTAAATCCAAACCTGTTTATGGTGGGTCGAACACGGATCGGGTTGGCGGGTCGGATCATATTTTGCCAAGCCTAGTCATATGTTTGTCCTTTGTGAGGTCTGATCATCATGGTTGTATGATCACTGTCGAATCCCTTCAATAGGTCATGGCTCTGCCTATTAGAGCTGTATCGAAGCTCTTGAGAAGGAGGTTCATGAGACCAAGAAAAAGACTTCTGAGGTGAGTTAAAGAGCTTCAGAGAGAGAAAGGCGTGCACTGAGGTCTTCATAGAAATAAAGTACCTCAGGGAGAATATCAGACAGACAGACAAATCATATTTTCTAAAGAAGAAATGTTTGACTGAAGCCTATTTGAAATTGGACAAGATCACTGAGGAAGCTAGATGGGGTGCTATTGAAAGGACCATCTAATTCTGCAATGAACTCATGCAGCACGGGAATAGATCACCTCCTTGGAATATCTTATTAATTTAGGTAAAGCAGTTGAGGAAGTGAGGTGGGGTGCTACCGAGAGGTGGTCTGGCTCTGGAACAAGATTCACACAGCACAGGAAAGGATCACTGTTCTGGAGTGTTCAGCTGAAAAGGGTGATTAGCGGCAATAGAGCTTCTGTTAGAATTAGCAGAGAGTAGGGCAGCTCCACTTGGCCAAGAACAAGATCAGACGGATGGAAGTGAAGTTCACCGCGGACTAGGTCGAACACATCCACGGGTTGTTGAAGTTGGTTCTGACAGCCTATGAAATTAGTTTCACGAAATGCAGATCTTTAGCTAAGCAACTGTTCTTAGGGATCGACGCCGACCTCCTTGAGATGGTACCTCCTGAAGACTCAAAACTCCCCACGATCGTCATCGGCATGACTAATGGAGATGATGAGGAGCCGTCTCAAGTGGGGAATGATAATACTTTAGACGTTCATGATCGGCTGTAATTCTATCTTTTGCTTTGCCGATCTGGCTTGTAAACTTTATCAAATTGTAAACATCATAGTAGGTTATTATGACTTTTAAAGTTAATAAAAGTTACATTTATTCTTATGTATCTCCTTATTTTTCATTCTTGTGGCTGAATTGTGTCCTCCTATCACATTTGTCAATTGATCTTATCATTTTGCATTGTTAGGGTACCTATTGTGGATGCTTTAGCACGAACTTTCATTTACTTAGTTTATCCTTTAGATCGGATGTGATTTCGTAACCCAAGGGTCTTTCCCTAGATTCCTAGTTCCCAAGGTCCAACTTACCTTTTGGCCATCGAAATCATTAGGCATTCTCTGTAGCTATTCAGAGATGTAGTGCTTCGGGGAACCCATGGCCACATTCATCTTGGTGACGATGTGTTCCTCTTGTGGCTACATTTGTCTTTGGCAATGAAGTGTTGCTATGTTCATCTTTGGCAATGAAGTGCTCCTCTTGTAGGTATGTTTGTTTAGGTGACAAAGTGCTTCTTTATAGAGGTCATCATGGCTATATTTGTCGAGATGACGAAGCATTCTTCTTGTGGCTATATTTATCGAGATGACGAAACATCTTCGAAAAAATCATCATGGCTATACTTGTCAAGATAACAAAGTATCCTTTACGTGGTTATATTCATCGAGGAGATGAAGCATCTTCGAGAAAATTATCGCGACTGTATTTGTCAAGGTGACGAAGCATCCTTCTTGTCATTATATTCTTCGAGATAATGAAGCACCTTTGAAGAAGTTGTCATGGCTATATTTGTTGAAGTGATGAAGCATCCTTTTCATGACTATATTCATCGAGGTGATGAAGCATTTTGATGAAGTTATCACAGTTATATTCATCAAATGATGAAGCATCCTTCTTTTATCTATATTCATCAATGTGATAAAGCATCTTCGAGGAAGTCATCATGGCTATATTCATCGAAATGACGAAGCATCCTTCTTGTGGTTATATTTATTAAGGTGACGAAGTATCTTCGAAAAATTCATCATGACTATATTTATTGAGATGATGAAGTACCTTCGAAAAGTCATCATCGCTATATTCGTCAGGTGATAAAGTGCTCTTCTCATAGCTATATTCATCGAGGTAGTGAAGTACCTTCGAGGAAGTCATTATGGCTATATTCGTTGAGATGACGAAGCATCTTCAAAGAAGTTGTCGTGGCTATATTCATCGAGGTGATGAAGCATCCTTTTCGTAGCTATATTCATTGAGGTGATGAAGCATCTTTGAGGAAGCCATCATGGCTCGGATGACTTTATTAAGAAATATATACTGATAGTATATTCATAGGTTGTCTGAATTGTAGGATCATTGTAGTGGAGTTTCATCTAGCTGCTTCAGACAGTAGATTTCAGATTTGATGACCTCATCTACTTGATAGAGGCCTTTTCAATTAGGAGATAGCTTTTTCTGTTAATTCGATTGTGATACTTTGGCACGATGCAGAACCAGATCATCGATCCTGAATTCTTTGCCTCAGACATAGGAGTTGTAGTACCGCACCATCCTATATTGATAAGTTAGTCATTTTTCTCAGACTTTCTTGTAGACCTCCTCAAGTAAGTCTAGATTTGCTTGGAGCAATTCTGGATTATCTCGATCGTTATAGCTTTCAACTCTTAGGGAGGGAGTCCGATTTCCATCAAATCACTATCTCTACTCCAAAAGAGAGGCTGAAGAGAGTCTCTCCAATTGGTGTTCTTGTTTGTAAGCCCAAAGCACGTGGTGTAGCTCATCTGCCCATGACCCCTTGGCACGGTCTAATCTGACTTTCAATCCCTACAGAAGGGTTTAGTTAGTTACCTCGACCTCCCTGTCGGCTTGGGGAAGTCCTACTAATGTAAGATGATATGAGATGCCTAGGTCCTGACAGAGTTCGATGAATCAGGCATCATCGAACTGGTGATCATTATCTGTGATCAGCACTCGTGGGAGACCGAAGCAGCATATGATGGACTTCCATATGAAGTCCATTACTTTGGCTTCAATAATGCGGGCTGGGGATTGGCTTCCACCCATTTGATGAAGTAGTCGATAACGATAAGTAGAAACTTCTGCTGATCTGATGCTTGAGAAAGTTGGTCGAGGATATCCATCCCTCATTGTGCAAAAAGCCAAGGGGCACTGATGGGAGTCAATGGTATGGTGGGTTGGCGTTGAATGTTTGCATTCCACTGGCATTGATCACAGTATTTTGTCAGATCAGCTGCATCCTCTTGCATTGTAGGCCAATAATATCCCTATCGAAGCACTTTGTAGGCCAGTAACTAGCCCTCTAGATGGTTTTCGCATATTCCTTTATGCACCCCTCGTAAGGCATAATTAGCTTTGAAGGGGCACACGCATTTAAGAAGTGGCAAGGAAAAGGATCTCCCATATAACTTACCGTCATAAAGAATGTAGTGGGATGTTTGATTCTTGAGCTTCCAAGCCTCCTTTGGATCTAGTGATAACATCCCATCCCTAAGGAAGCGGATGAAGGGATCTATCCACTTGGCTCGCTATCAACTAGCTTGACTAAAGGGGTTTATTCAATGCTGGATTCTTTCACAACTTCAAAGAAACTTGGATAGGTCTCTTGACATTGAAGTTGCTAGACTGGAAAGTAGGTCAATCCTAAATTTTTTCGATCGAAGTACCTGCTGAATATCAAAGCTAGTGAATGTAGAGATTAGATCTTTTACCTTCTACGAGTATCTCCTCATGCTTTCCTCTCGGGCTTCACAATCTCCTCTGACTTGTTCGACCACTAGCTAAGAATCACTGCAGATCTTCAATTTTTGTACTCTAAGCTTCTTAGCAATTTTCAGTCAAGCGATAAGAGCTTCATATTCGGTCTCATTGTTGGTGATCGAAAACTTGAAGCGCAAAGCATATTCTGTGATAATTCTCTCTGATCTGGTGAGTATCAAACCTATCTCCGATCTGTTGGAATTTGATGACCCATCTATATATATGACCAAGAACTCCTTGGATTCATTTTTTGATGGATTCTCTTTTATTAGCTCATTTTCTTCAATATTTCTTCCAAAATTATAGATTCCAAGATGAAATCGGATAATACCTGTACCTTGATAGAAGGGCAGGTTCGGAACTTCCTATTGAACTCGATAAGCTCAATCGCTCACTTTACCAGCCACCCAATAGTGTATGCTAATATAGAACTGTCTTAAGATACTGATTGGTTAGAAGCACTATGATGTGTGTCTAAAAATAAGGTCGGAGCTTTCAGACTGAGATAGTGAGAGCATAGTTAGTTTCTCAAATTTTGTATATATGATTTCTGTATCGTGAAAGATTTTGCTAATATAGTAGATTGGTCTTTGAATTTTTTTTCTTCACATACGAGCACTGAGCTTATTGCTATTGGATAAATTGCTAGATAAAGATATAATTCCTCATCCAGTTTTGGTTTGGCAAGGAGTGGTGATAAACTAAGGTAATTTTTAGTTCTTCGAATGCTAATTGGCACTCTTCTGTCCACTTGAAGTCTGTTGGGTGTTTAAGAATTTTGAAGAAAGGAGGCAGTGCTCTATCAATCTAGAGTCAAATAAATTTAGAGTGGCTACCTTCCCATCAAGCATTGGATATCTTTTATGGAACCTTGGAGGATTCATTTCCTATATAGTCTTAAATTTTCTAGGTTAGCTTCGATGCCTCTATGTGAGACCATGAAGCCAAAGAACTTCCTAAAGATAACTCCAAAGGCATATTTTGTCGGATTCAACTTCATCCACTATTGTTAAGGACTGTTGAAAATTTTTCTGAGGTCGACGATGTGATCTAGCAATGCTTGACTCTTGACTAGCCTATCATCCACATATACCTCTATATTTCGATCGATTTGCTCCTTGAAATTTTTATTTACTAACTGCTGGTAAGTGACTCCTGTATTTTTCAGACCAAAAGGCATAACCCTATAATGGAAATGACCTCGATCAGTAATAAAGATAATTTTCTTCTATTCTTCAGATGCCATCCAGATTTGGTTATAACCAGAGAAGGCATCCATAAAAGTGAGGAGCTTGTGACCAGACGTGGCATCCACCGATTGATCGATCTAGGATAAGGATAGTTATTCTTCGGACAAGCTTTGTTAAAGTCAGTGAAGTCTTTATAGATCCACCACTTTCTGTTTGTCTTCTTTATAAGAACCACATTTGCAAGCTAATCTGGATAAGTCACCTCCCTAATAAAGCTGGCATAGATTAGCTTATCTATCTCTTCAGAAATTATTTTCTATCACTCTAGGATGAAGCTTTGCTTCTTCTGCTTGATAGATTGGTGGAGGGGATCTATGCTCAGTCGATGCATCATGATTTTTGAGTCGATTTCTGACATATCTATGGTCGACCAGACAAAGACTCTGCATTTTCTTACAAGAAGGATGTCAATTGGTTTCTACTTACCTCATTCAGATTCGATCCTATTTGAACTGTATGTCCTTTATTTTCGATATTTAGAGAGATCATCATGAGGTCCACTATGGGTTCCCCTATTCTTCAGTTAGCTCATCGTGAATGTCAAGCCCTTCAATAGGAAGAGTGGTAGGTGAAGTCTCCTCTTGAAGGGTGATTGTATAATAATGTCGAGCCAACATATGATCTCCATGGACCCCTCCGACTCCATGCTTGGTGGGAAACTTCATCAACAAATGATAGGTCGATAGCATGAATTTCATAGCATCCAGCCTTGTTCGTCTTAAGATGGCATTGTATGCCGAAGACGCTCTGATGATGAAGAAATCGATATTTATAGTGGATTGTCGAGGCTTTCGTCCAATTATGATCGACAGGGTAATGACCCCTTCGAGTAGTATGATATCTCCAGTGAAGCCTACAAGAGGAGAATCAAGTCTACCCAATCAATCTAAATCAATATCTATTTTAAAGAATGTACCGTAAAATAAACATCGATCGAGCTTTCATTATCTATTAAGATATGACATACATCATAATTTGTAATATTTAGAAATACAACTACCACATCATTGTGCGGAAACTGAACTCCTTTCATATCCTCCTCGAAGAAAGTAATCGCTTCCTCTGATTTTTTCTTAGTGATGGTGTTGATCATGCTAGCTGTAGGTTAGCCTTCTACTGGTTGCTCCTACTGAGGATGCTTTGGATGTCGAGGTGTCCTTGGTGGCTCCACAGGTCCTTCCTTTATACGATAGATGAAATGATTCAGTTGGCCCTGTCAGATAAGCTTCTCAATCTCATCTTGGAGCTAGATACAGTCCTTAGTATCATAACTATGATCACGATGGTAGAGGCAATATTTCTTTGTATGCAATTTTTGATTGAAATTTCATTCTTTCTGCCCTAGGCAGTAGTTCCCTGATCTCCATGAGCACATGATTTTGGAGGTGTTCAGAGAAGTGTAATTAGTAAACCTACTCAATGGGGACCGACGTCTTGGTGATTGACGACACTATCTTTGGGGCTTCTAAGTCATCAGCTCCAAGGAGGGGTTCTGGATCTTCGATGCTGAGGTGGAGTTCCTGAACGTGGCTAACTCCTGGGAGGATCCTCTAGGATCATAGAGATCATAGGATCTTTATTCTCTTTGGTTGAAGCCTTGACCAAAATCCCATATTTTCGAAGCTTCATCAGCTAGGGCACACTTCTCGGCCTGATCCAGCATCTCTGCAAAATCCTTCGAATACTTTTTCTTCAGAGTGTAAAGGAGAGAATTCTTCTGAAATCTGCCCTTGAAAGCGATCGTAATGATCGACTGATCCAAATCATGTACTTTCAAGGCAACGGTGTTGAAGCGGATTATGTAATCATAAAGAGATTCTTCTTTCCTCTGCTTGATATTCACTAAGGAGCTGAATTGCCAACGCTGCCTTCTACTACTCACAAAATGGGTGATAAACAATCGACTCATCTGGTTGAACAAATGAATAGAGTTCGACTTCAAACCAAAGTACCAGTCTCGAGCCACCTTTTAATAATAGAAGGGAAGGCTCGACATAAAATTCTATTGCTTGCTCCATGAAGGAGAATGAGAGCCTTGAAGCTCTCCAAATGGTCCATTGGGTCAGTTGATCCGTCATAGCTTTCTAGCTGAGGCATTTTAAAGTTGCAAGGTAGCAGCTCCCACATGATTCTATCACTAAAAGATAGGTCAATTGGGAAGCCAACCTAATCGCTTCGATCTGTGCTTTGTTGCTGTATTGCCTCAATCGACTAGTACATCTCTTGGAGTTTATGATCTATGTCAGCATCACAAATCGCGTACACCTCTATGTGGCTGGATGGGCATCGGCCTAAAGTGGATCCCTTACCGAAGTGGAGAGTAGGAGAGTGCCTTCTTCGGTTAGGACTTCAGAGCTGACTCAGCCACATCTATCTATCCTAATTAGGGCTTCATGGCAGAGATCGAGGAGGTTTTGCTAGGGCACCTACACTTGATTCGATTGCTGCATGGAATTAACTGTCATGGCCAATGCCTGCACCTGGGTGATCAGAATATTGTACTGATCCTGATTTATCTCAACATGCAGCCGACAAAGGAGGCTATGGAGATGCCTTCGATTGCTGAGCTGGAGCATGATTTTCAATTGAATTTTAACTGACCAGCTTGCTATGATATTGGAATGCCTCGAGGATATTCTTGTGGTGGCACAGTGATAGGTCGTGTGCTCCTTCCCAAAATAGGCCTATATCCTTCCTCTAATGCTAATCTATTGTTGCAGATTTTGGCTTGGGCCAGATTTGCTAGAGTAAGATGGCATCTGGTTGAGATGACGACGATCGGATCTACAAAATAAGTCTCTGACTGAAATTGGCTCTGATGGAGACCCTCGATGATTAAGTCAGAAACTGATAGAATAGATGGGAAAGAGCGTGCATGAGAGTTGCATACCTCGGAGATCTTTGGTTACCTCTATTTATAGAGTGTAAGAGCCATGGGAGAGAAGAGTTGGAAGCCACTCCGACTCCTTTGGATGCCATATCCCGAGATCCTCAATTGGATTTTTCGGGATTGAGCAGTTGTGATTGCTAGCTTTATCTGGTCCATAGCCAGTTGTTTCCAGTAGTGGCATGGTTTGATGAGATTGTATGAAGATTTTCTGTCAATCTTTTTGAATATGACGATCAGAGCAAGGGTCAGAGGGAGTGTGGCTCGACAATCCATCATGTGTACCACTGAAGATGAGGATCAGTGATAGATGCCTAGGTCGGTGCTGACATGGGGGTCGGAGCTTGAAATCTAGATCGGTGTCCAACATCTTTGTGGTTGCCTTTATGGTGAGAATCATCGATTGATGTGTAGATCATCAGTTGGATATGTATGAAGACGGAGGTCGACCGCCAATGTGGGGGTCGACGGCCTAAGGATGGATTGATAGCTTATATATGGTCAGACTGACAGTGAAATCGGAAACCTGCACATGAGTCAGCGACTGATGTGGGGGTCGGTGACGACCCGTGATCTCTCACGACCAAAGTCTAGCCGTATCTTTGGTTCAGATACTATAGCTCTACTCGCAATAGTTAGCTTAACAACAAATGAATAAAATGATCAACATGTCTTAGTATTTATCTTCCGTTGACTGCATTCCACATAATCCTAGCCACAATTCTAGAAGATCAATATTTACACAAAAAAAAAAGACTGAAAAATGAGTCCGGGAATCACCTAACTATCAATTGCCATCCATGCATGGGAAGCACCATTAGCCTGTCAGCCATCAATATCTTCTTGGCGTGCATAAAGACTTTAATAGATGGCAACATTTTTGTCCTTCATCTATTCTGTTCTAAATGTAATCCAACATTAAATCTAGCTAGCTCTACAGCATGTTTAGTTGGAAAGGGTTGGATATTGAAATAGAAATGAAAATGAGTGACTCTTACTCTTACTATTTTATTGGAGACAATCCTTTCTCATTCCGCTTCTAGAAAGAATCGAGAATATATGGTCTATTCCCCAAAATTTTATTTGGAATCCTATCTAGTATTCAAATTCTATTTCAATTTTAGCGATGAAACTAATTTATTGGGTTGCATGGCCATTCCGAATCTCATTTTTTATTCTAATTTTGGTCACAATTTTAATTTCGGTTGTGTTTGATTCATGATCAAAATTAAAATTAAAATTAAAATAAATTAAAATAAAAATTAAATTAATTATATATTTTTTAATATTTTTTTATAATTTTATTAAAATTAAAATAAAATTTAAATATCCGAGAAGAATGAAGATTAGATTAGGAGAGATTGAGATATTTTCATCTCCCCACCCCCCGCCGTAAGCTTGGAACAAAAATTTATAAGATTTATAGTGTACCACCGGCAGCCTGAACTTCCTTTTCGTTCGTCATCTGTTTCGCAACCTCGACGGCCAAGTGTCGACGTAACCTTTGATGGCCTGAACTAAAGCAATGGTGGGCCACGCCCTCCTCTTCTCAAATAAAAAAAAAAGCATTATTTTAAGTATGAAGTACTTCGGTCCCCACTTCATGCGTCGCTCGTCTCATTTGCCTGCCTTGTGTGCTATATTTGGACGGCATTCAAACGATGAATCATCTTAGCCAGAAATGAAACAGAGATGAGGCAGATGAGATGAAATGAAATGAAAATCGGATTGCCTTCTTCAGAAAGTCGTCAAAACAATAGTGCTCCTATGATGGCCTTCTTTATAACAAGCATTCAAACTTTCCAACACTACCTAATTAAGTAAAATCTCTCATATATTACATCTACTTGGATTTTTTTGATGAAAAAAAAATATATCTACATGTATTATTTCACATAGCAATTCGTCGACAACCCATTAACATTAGACACAATTACTTCCAAGTCTTCTTCGTCCCCTAGCAAGATGTTCACGTCCCGCGAGTTCTGGCATTTCAAGAATTAAAAAAACTGACATTTTTTTGGTATGCCATTTGAAATATGCTTTGTTTCTGCATTTTAGTTTGTTCTTCCCCTGGGGCACAGATGATTTGTTTTTTTATTATTTTTTTAATTCTCACTATGCTCATTGAGATGGCGGGCCTTAATAAATATAAAATTAAAAGATCTTACAATAAGCATCACCCCAAAATCAAAGCTCTTGCAACAAACAACAAGCACCGCATTTCATTAATAAATTCCCAAAAGCTTCAAGAAACTGTCACATCTTAGCAAATCCGTGAATTAAATATTTTACATGAAATCTTAAGAAATTCCTATTTTTGTAATTGTCATATATATGCCCTTGGAACTTGCAAAAGATCGTTCGCTCAGCTCTTCGTTCCTTCCAAACATCTCATCTTCTACATCCGAATATTATGACCACGAATCCCTGCGGTGCGTGCCCGGTCGGAGATGCACACGCTCAGCAGTATAAGTCCGACGCCGGAGAAGAAGAGAACCAGCAAGAAGGCAAAGTAGTAGGCGGCCGGGAGGCCTTTTGATGGTGGGTCGAAGGTGCAGAAGACCAACGCTAGCGCTGCTAGGAAGAGTCCGTGGAAGGCGAGCATCCGGGGAAGCCTCTCTCCCCCTCCAGTGCCGTCGAGACCGTCCGTCTCCATGTTGTCTCTGGTGAGGAGATGCTCAAGCGGAGGGGATGGAGGAGGCGGGCTTGGCAAGGTCACCGCCACCAAGGTTGACGCATCGAAGGCGGTACTGGTTGAAGCAGTTAGAGGTATTTGCTTGGAGGGAGGAGAGGTGGGAGGTGGGTGGTGGCAAGAGGCATCATCACGGACGGAAGTATATAGGCAAAGGCTTTGATAGAGAAGGGAGATGTGGGTTAGGATGGGAGGAGGGAAGAAGAAGAAGAAGANAGANAGAGAAGAAGAAGAAG
>KE506260.1:91084-105020 GCA_000441515.1 Elaeis oleifera
AGGAGAAGAAGAGAGTCAAAATAAAAAAAAAAACAGAAAACAAAAACAAAGAAAGAGGACCTCAGTAGACTCGACAACGAAGACCCGCCGGAGGTGGGGCGGTGGCGGAAGAACCGCGGCTGATGGTCCGGTCTCTGTACTACTCGCCCAGGTCCATTGGTAGGAGAAGAAAGGAAGAGAAGGGAAGAGGAATTTGAGTTTTTCGTGGATTGCTTGGGATAAATGAACTTGGGGATTTCGGCAGTCCAAATAAATATGAACTACTAAAGATGGGAAGAGGCCACGCCAGAGAGGGGCGGCCGTCCCGTCGTTCTTATCTCCTCTTCCGTCGTCCTGTTCGCCGACGGCAGAGGCTCCGGTGGCCCCTCTGGGCGTGCAGAGATTTCTAGCTACGGGGAGGAGCGAGAGAGGGAGCCGGATTTGGGAACTGGACGCAAACGCAGGGGTTGAAATATTTCCACAAACGGATCCGATGGAGAAAAGCTTTCATCGGCGATTTTTCTCATCTGTTCTCGGAGAAGATGAAAGAGAGAGATCATAGAAGGGACTGTATTCTTCGTCAGACGTGATCAAGTTAAAAATGGAAACATGCAGGTGAAAATCTATAAATCTTAGATACAAAAGCTATGTAACATGAACTTTCCATTAATTCTATTTATAACAGTAAATAACTCACAATCACAACAAAAAAAAAAAAAAATAACAAGAAAGAAAGAAAGTGTACAGAAGAGAAGGAAACCCCAACAACATATCCATCCAATAAAACATAAAAACAAAAAAACATATGCACCCTACACAACCTAGCCAACCCAATACCACCTAGCCAAGGAGGATCAGAAGCCTATGTTTGGATTTGCAAGCGCCCCTAGAGCCAGAAGTAGCAGAAGAGGCGCCAGGGTCCCCCACATCACAGCTTTCGCGATGTTCCCGTTAACACGATTCCCGGAGACGGCCACGCTCAGAACCATCTGACCGACCCCAAATAGGAAGAGGACGAAGTCGTCAAGGTAGTAGGCCGCAGGTAGGAGCTTATGAGCTGAGAGCTTCTTTGGTGGCCTCACTAAGGCGCCGATCGCCAACGATGTCACGGTAAACCCTTCGAAGGCCAGCATCTTCGGCAGTGGCCCAGCAGCGGCCACCGGAGCTGGGGCCTCTACATCGAAGGCGGGGGCTCCGCCACACCGCCGTTGGCTCCTCCGCCATCAATACCATCGACGCCGTCCATGTTCGGTTTAGTCGTCGACCAAACCAACGATGAAGGTCGAAGGAAGTGAGAGGCCGGCACGTTATATAACCACGGCGCACGTGCCGCAGAGTGCCCACCAACAACGCGCACGACGGGCACGTGCCATGCATCGTGACCGCCGTCCACCCTATGGCGTGCATCCACGTGTCTACTGGATGATGTGTGTAAGTAGAAGCTACCGGAATTACAAAGAATATTCGTGGCGAGGCATGCCGAGGGATGTTGGAACATAAACAGTCCTTCATCTCTCCTTATCTCCGTTTCCACCGTATGTACCTTACATCATCCAATAATAAATCAATATATTATTAAAAATATAAATTTTTTATTCAAAATAATAAAATTAATTTTTATTAAAATTTTAAATAAATATGAATAACAATATATTTTTTTATTTTTTAGATAAATCCCATATTAATCTTTCTAATTTAGTCTAAGTTCCACATTAGTCTCTTTAATTTTAATTGTAGCAATCAAACCCCTTAGGTTCTCTTTTAGTCCCAATTAAGTCCTCATATTAGCCTTCATGAAACGATATAACAGAAAATAAATAAAAATAATTATTTACAACTAATATGGCAGTCTTTTGAAATAAAAAAAAAAATAGACATGGCATTCAAGAAATCCCTTATTGTCATTTTTGTCCTATTGGCTAAATAGAATGAGCTGCAACAATTTTGCCCCATTTTCGAAGAAGAATTCGCGAAGGGGAGGATCAAAAAATAGAAAGAGATGGTGAAGGAAAAGATAGATCATGATGAGAATTGTTATTATGGAATGAGAGCTCGTATTTACGCGTTTTGGACCAGCACAAATATAGAAAGAAGATTTTTTAGGGGTAACAGATATGGCGTCTCTCTCTCTCATATTTGTTCCGTCTGTTCTTTCAACAAAGGTGGCGCGGTTTCATTGTTGGCCACTCCCCTGCCGGATGCGTGGGATGGTGACAGACCAATACGGTGTTGATCAGCGCGCGACCAGGACCCATGGAAGAGTTTTCCTTCTTCGCCGCATTCAATAACGAAATTAGTCAGAAATGAAATGAAGATGTGGAAGTGGAAGAAAACCAAATGAAGCTGGTCCCAAACTCCGAAGCAGGGTACCCACATGCGGGAATCAATTGATGAATGAGTTGAAGGAATATTATTAGGGTATTATAATGCACACAAAAGCCTTCTATATAACTGCCTTGCTGGCAAGTGCAGAAAGATCTTTTTCTTATGCTGCACTTACCATTTTAGTACATAATTACATACATTTACCATTCACATGACACCTTAGCGGCAAAAGAGCAAGTTTACCTTCAATGCAAGAAATAGCGAATTTGTACTAGGAGGACAAGCCTCGTCTTGTGCTTTGGAAAATTGGGCGGAAAATTGGATTGGCTTATAGCTATGTTAGCTGGAGGCATGCTATCTAGGCATGCGAAAGTTATTCTTTCGTGGTTGTTTTTTTTTTTGCAGCAGTTTTCTATTATGTTAGTCTTTTTCGACTACTTTTCTAATGAACCCAGCTCCCGCCAACTACTGTCTATTCTTCCAAATCTTTTTCCAAGGGATGATTTCACACCTCTGGCATCAAGTAACATCAAAGAATAAATATACGAAAACATATATAATTTAGATATAGTTGCTATCACCCAATCAACTTTATTTTGCATTAATAAAAAGTTTCACATCAAAGGTTTTAGTCCCCGCATAAAGCGTAGAATTTTCAAGATGGTCGGGTCCTAGTAGTAACTACTTTTAATCTTCAAAGTACGATGTGAGATAAAATACAATTATGATTTCTATTTTTTTATATCGCAGTTCAGCTTTTGGATCTCAATATATATGAGTGTATTAACATCCTCCTGGGCAACTGACTGAGATAAAGAGTAGTTTTTTGTGCCCGCACTCTGCTCCGTGTTACATGTAGTGTTGGATACGTGATTGTCCCTCATGATAAGGGCCACACAATGCATGAGATCATCAATAGCAACTTGGGATATGGATATTCTGATATTAAAGGATGTGTTTGGATATCTTAATCTAAAATCTCATTGAATTTATAAATTGGACTAACACAATCAGCTAAATCAGACTAGATTAGATTTATCTTTATAATATCCAAAAATTTTAACAGTTCTCTGGGTTCTTATAAATATAGACTTAATTCAATTTGATTTAGATAATATCTTAGTCTAATTCATGAATTTCATAAGATTTTGGATCTACACATTCAAACAAATTAATCCGAAGGTGTGCAAATTCTCTGCAATGCCGATTGCAAAAAGTATTGGTAAATAAAAAAATCATAAAAGTCTTGACAAAAATTTTCTGAAGGCTATTTGATCAGGTCAAGTGCAACAGTGGAGGTGGGAAAACGCGACGGCTTCTAGAGTGGGTGCCAGCACTATGATATTCCGATACTTCCGATACCGACAGCTTCTTGGAAGCGCTTTATGATTTTATTTTATTTTGTTTTATTTTATTTTTTTTGAGAATTGGAAGCTTCCTCTTGATCGCGGCAAGTCCAACTTCTAAAAGTAAGTCTGGATCAAGAAATATGAATGAGGTACGTCTTTTTTAATAGACACGTGGCTCACTCTATTTCACACATTTCTCTCTCGAGCCGGTCCGGCACTACTTGACCTTTCAAGAAAGGATTAGAACAAAGATCCAATCGATCGCCTTCAAATTCTATATCTTGGCTTCCCTTTTAAGGAAGCCAAGGAACTTAGACTCCATTAGCCACCAAATATTATTAAAATAAGTAGAACTATGTACACCAGAAGAAGCAGAAAACCAAAGAGAAATAAGTTGACTAATTGATGATAATATGGAGGCTTTGATTGTGTTCCTCTAATGGAAGATCCACCGGTTTTCGAGACCATATTTCAAACATGAAATATAATCACCATACTAAGTCTCTTCCCTCTCGAACCCAAAGCCTTCCTGGAATCTGTAGCCTCTGGTTGCTCTCTGTATTGTATTATATTTAAATTTGGTGAAAAAATTGTTGAATTCATTTGAGTGAGCCTTGACAAGTGCTCATGTTTGTGCGTTATAGCAGGACTTCTACCAATCTCATCGGACAATCCAAAGCTCTCTGATGATAAGAAATAAGAACATTATATTTATCATATATTATTATAGTCCCTTTTTTTTTTTCCTCTCTCTCTAATATGTTTGCATACTTATGCTACGCGGATAGCGGTCCTCCGCAATCTAAGCAAAAGGGTATAACAATAGCATGACCTGGTTGCAATATATAGATCCCAGTGCTACCACCAGTAGTCTGAAGTTTCTTTGGTTCCTAATCCGTTTCACAACCTCGACGACCAAGTGTCGATGTCAGCTTTCATGGCGCGAACTAAAAGCAAAGGTGGGCCATGCATGCCCTCCTATTCTCAAATAAAAACAAGGATTATTTAAGTATGAAGTACTTCGGTACCCGCTTCATGCGTCGCTCGTCTCATTTGCCTGCTTTGTGTGCTCCAAATGAAATGCAAATGATGAAAAGGTTGAATGAGATGGAGTTGCATTTGAGATTATTATAGTCGTGTATTTGGACCGCATTCAAACAATAAATTATCTTAGTCAGAAATGAAACAGAAATGAGGGAAATGAAATGAAATGAAAATCGGATTGCCTTCTTCTGGAAGTCTTCAAAACAATAGTGGTCGCCACAACAAACTCCATGCTTTATTATAACACAAGATGATTACAGAGCGAATCACAAAGGAGATAGAGAAAGGTGGCAGCTAGGGAGATTTCATGGTGAGAAGGGAATAAGGGAAAGCAAGTACAAGCAAGAAGAAAATAACAGTAACAGCGTTTATGTAACATAAAAGGGATCAAACGCCCATGTGTGGAGAGATTCGTATTCACATGGAGAGCAATGACTGGCGGCACAGGTCTGTTTGCCAAAAAAAAAAGACTAGCGGCACAGGTGCAAAGGTGGCCCACATCACGACCATGGCCAGGACATGGCGGTCTTGGTTGCCGGCCAAAATGAAGGCTAGGTGAGCAAGTTTGCGTACTTGTGCTCAAAGTCATTCATCATGGGTCATGTGGGCCATGAACGCCCATAACTCGTTATTTAAGTTATAAAATAGAATACGACACAAGTGATGGTTATTTGGGAGGTTAACGTCATGTGCCTCAGCGAATCAAATGATAAAGTACATATTTTTATCTTATTATTTTCGTCATCATCATTTAACATTTCTTCGGTGATTTGGCCAATCATCATGGACCATATACCATGTGAGCTCCGAACACCTCTGAACTATTTATTAAATAATAAATTTCTACGTATTTATTATTAATAAGAAATTAATATTTGTGATGTGACTTTTGTGGGACCCAATATGTCGCCACTATGTTTGGCATGACGGCTGCCGCCTTTGCCCCACGTGTTTGGGATGGTGCATGGAGGTCGCAGGGCTGTTGGTCGCCGTCGCTCACACGGGCCGTACACATCATTGATTAGATTCTTGCAGAGGAAGTCATGAGCCACGTGGCACTTGATATGTCACCGTGGAAACAAAGCTTTATCTGAAACTCATGCTAGTGTATTTTATTTGTTCTTTTTCTAAAATAAACTTTCTATTTTTTTTGGTAGAAAATAAGCTTTCTAATTGATCGGAAAATTATTACCTAAATTGAATTGCGCCACCAGAACCATACACACAGCCAATCTGGTACCTATGATGGTCCATCGCTCGATAAATGAAATCAGCCACACATTAGCGTTGCCTTTGCCCCTGGCACGCATCATCGACGACTTTTCCGAAAAGAGAGGAGAAGAAAAGTACAAAAAAAGAATAATAGTTTACAGATACATTATTTATTATTTGAAATCTTAAAAATCTATAAACGGTAGTTGGCAGGGTCCATGGAGGTTGGAAGGAACGCAATGCTACGATTAATCTTATCAAATCTTCTTCCTTTTAATCTTTTCAATGACTCGTCAGTGCTATGCAGAGATAATGAACTAGTGGCTGTCTTCACTTTGATATCGACAAAATTTAGAATAAGCCAGCCAATCTGTATCTTGGCTGATTGTTCGTCTGCTGATTGTTCTTGAAGCTCTCGTCTCAACAGCATGGGGGATCTTTCTTTCAAAACAATTTCAAATTTCTGATTGTACTTCACTTTATTTTATCTCTCTATCCATTCCAAACCTCTCCTTCACCCTGTAATCAATATTACTTTTAAACTAACAAATCTGGTTTCATAACAAATAAGGATCGGAGAGAGGGGCACAGACATTATTGGTTGAGGTCGTTATTTTGGACCAGCTCAATCACGTCATTGACGGATATGGCCGATGAAAACTTTGAACATCCCTTAGCCCTACGTTGAATGCCACGAGAGGGAGGATCAAAGAAGAACAAAAAAAAGATGCAAGAGACAAAAACCTCAGCCGACTTGACCGCGAAGACCACGCCGGAGGTGCGGGCGGTGGCGGCAAAGCTGCAGTCGATAGTCCAGCCTCTGTACCACTCGCCCAGGCCCATGGGTACGTAGGCGAAGACCCGCCAGAGGTGGGGCGGTGGCGGAAGAACCGCGGCTGATGGTCCGGTCTCTGTACCACCCGGCCAGGCCCATTGGTAGGAGAAGAAAGAAAGAGAAGGGAAGAGGAATTTGAGTTTCTCGTGGATTATTTGGGATAAACGGACTTGGGGACTTTGGCAGGCCAAATAAAATATGAACTAAAGATGGGAAGAGTCAACGCTGGAGAGGGGCGGCCGTCCCGTCGTTCCTATCTCCTCTCCCGTCGTCCTGTTCGCCGACGGCAGAGGCTCCGGTGGCCCCACTCTCCGTGCAGAGATTTCTAGCAAGGCACGAGCGAGAGAGGGAGCCGGATTTGGGAACTGGACGGAAACACAGGGGTTCAAAAATTTCCACAAACGGATCCGATGGAGAAAAGTTTCATCGGCGATTTAGCGACTGTATTCTTCGTCAGATATGATTAAGTAAAAAAGGAATAAGCCGGTGGAATCTATAAATTTTAGATGAGTGCAGAAGGTATGGAACAAGAAGTTTCCATAAATTCTATTTATAACAGTCCATAACACACAATCACAGGCGCATACCTCCTTCTTAAGATGGTAATTATTCTCTAAAAACCATCAATATATACATATAACAACATATATATCCATCCAACACAGCCTAGCCATCGAGGATCAGAAGCCCATATTTGGATTCACAAGCGCGCCTACAGCCAGTAAAAGTAGAAGAGCTGCGATGGTCCCCGCATCGCAGCTTTCGTATTGATGGCCCGGTTATCAGTATTCCCGGCGACGGCCGGGAACGCTCAGGACTATGAGACCGACCCCAAATAGGAAGAAGACGAAGTCAGCAAGGTAGTAGGCCGTAGATAAGAGCTGATTACCTGAGAGGTTCTTTGGTGGATTCGCCAACGCGCTGATCGCCAACGAGGCCATGGTGGCCCCTTGAACGGCCAGCATCTTCGGCGGTGGCCCGGCAGCGGCCGCCGGAGGGAAGGCAGGGGCCTCTGGGGCTCCTCCGCCGTCGAGACCTTCCATGCCGTCCATATTCCAGGAAGTCCGGGACCAAGACCGGACGATGGACAGAGAAGGTGCGGGGGGAGAGAGAGAGAGAGAGAGAGAGACGATGGTCGGGTTCGCAGGAGTCCGGGACCCTGGGTCCTGCGGCCATATAGGGCTCCGCGTTCCCGTCACCGCCAGTGTTCCTAATGCAGCGTTCGGGTTGTATCTTTCTCGGGCTGTCAAAAGCACGTGCAGAGGCCAAAAACGTTTTGATGTTAAGTACCTCTCAGATGCGGTTGTTTGTTGCACAAAAGGCTGCATATATTTCATCTCCTGAAAAAATAAAAGTTTCTATTTCTATCATTTATTTTAGTTTTGGGACAGGTGCGAATAAAATTTCCCAAAAAGAGAGAGTGAATAAAATTGTTGCGACAAGGAGAACAAGGAAAAAAAATAAATTAAAGGGATTGTTGAGCTGATAAGAAGGAAATTTTTTGTTATCCATGGTTATATTGTGTGTACAAATACAACAAATAAGATGGTTTAAGAAGATCAAAAGTATGAAACAAAGAAACAAACAAATACTGTAAAATATGATCGTTGGCTTCTGAGAATGTATTTTATTATCTTTCATCTATAACATCAGAATGATCAGAATGTACTGCTAGTTTTCATAAAAAATATATAATAAATAATTGATTGAGATAAGTGTAGTTTTTTTATTCCTGCCCTTCGTCTCCTCTCATGGATACATAATAATTATTCATTATGATATTATGATGACGTCTACACATCTCGCGTCATCATGAGATCATCAATATACGTGTAAAAGATGTTACTAAAAAGATAGATATATATAATTATCATGATAATAAAGAAGTTTAAAAGGAAATTTTCTAAAGACTATTCAATTGGGTTAATTAGAGCACGAATAAAGCCAACATGCCGGTCTCCCCAAATCAAATGATAGCCATCCAAGTGAAACATTTTAAAGAAAAGGACAAAAAGTTGGGCCCCAGTAGATTGAACACCGACAATATGGCACAGTTCGATACCACTATTGCTTTCCCATCATTAATATGATCAAAAAAATCATTTTCCATAGCAGTCACTTTGTATTTTATCTAACATCTCACTTTGTTACCCACCAACTACGAAAGTGAAGAGTTATCTTCTCATGAATCTGGTGATCAGACACATTGTTGTAGCCCGTGTCACGCTTAACAGCTGGCACAAAATCCTCTCGGCCAATAAGCTATCTTGTAGGATAGTTCGTAGAAATTTTCATGTGAATTCAGAGGCAAATTTCGAGTGCGCTTGGATACCTACAAGGCTACAACTGGACGTAAGTAAATCCAGAAAGAAGCCCTTATTCTAGTACTTAAATTGCTGTAAACTCATCAAAATTTACAACTCAAATTACCTTTTAAAGTTTACGGTATTTTATCTCAAAGTTAAATTGGCCACAAGACAAACTACCGCAAGTACAAAATTTGTGATAGATTTATAGTATTTTATCTCCCATATTTTCTCTTTTTTTTTCAGAAAAAAAATTTGGCTTGCAACTCAGTCTGAAGTGCAAAGCCGGATAAATAACATACTCCATCTTCAAAAGCCAACCCGTATGCTGGGACGAATCTGGGCCTAAATAATTAAAAAAAATCTTAGGTTGAATCCGACCCACCCATTGAGTAGGTCTAGCCGCGGTGTATCTTAACATGTCTCTTTCGGTAGGGCTTTAGGTTGACCAGATGAGACATATTATTAATTTTATCATTACATTAAATTTTTCACATTAAATCAAATTAACAATAATCTTAACACAAATGATGACGCACAAATATAAATTGATTATTGAATTATATCATAAATATATTCTACAATAAAATAATAATATATAATATTAAGATATGATAAAAATATATATGATATAAAAATTGATTGATAACCATAAATTTTATAATTAACAAGGCATGTGGTAGACCAGTTTTTTGCACGTCTTATGATGGCCCGGCAAATAATTGTTAGCATTTTAGGCTGTAGTTTCTTTATTTGTGCACTTACCTCTTATCAGGTAATGTTAGATACATGATAATTATATGAGGGCCACATATCACACCGTACATAAGATCATCAATACTATCTCAGGACATGGATATCCCAATATGGGAGTGTAAACTCTCTACAATCTTAGTTGTAAAAAGTATTGCTAAACTCTTAACACCGTGGCAGCAGCTCAGTGGTAATGGGCTTGAGCAGAGTAAATATCAAAGTAAAATGATTCGAGGCGATCATCTAGAAGCTGTTGTCTGTTACCCCATGTCAGAGGGGTTACTGCATCGGTCTCCCCCTTCTTCTTTAAAAAAAAGAAATTAAAGAAATTTCTAAAAGACTATTAGACTAGGTCAAGTGCGATTATGGAAATGGGAACACGTGGCAGTTTCTTGGGCGCTATGCCCCTTGATATTACAATAATGTTGGTTTCTTGGAAGCTTCCTATTGATGGCGGCAAGTCCAGCTTTGGTCAGAAGGTATGCATTCCTTTTCATGGAGTTGGATCAGCAACTTTAAATAAAACATACGTGAATTTCTTTATGATAACAAAAATTACGTGAAAGAAGGGCCAATAATTTATGCAGCTTAAGATTTTCTGATTATAAACAATATCGAACAATTAGGCAGGAGTCAAATTATCAAAATTAAAACATTACCCAAAGCGGGAGGAAAAAAAAAAAAGATGGCCGTGTTTTGATCCTGTTGCATCAATACCATTCTTTTTTTCTTTTTGGTAAGAATACCACTCTATTTCACATATTCCTTTCTCTACAGCTATTGCAGCGCTTCTTGACTTGCCAAATAAGGGTCTATTGGGTATTTACAAAAGATTGATTTAAAAATTCCTTAAAATTCATCGATTGGATTTGTCTATTTAAGCATAATCCCGTACTACCACCTATCTCAAATCTTGTTCAATGAAACAAATTGATCTTTTTTTTCTTCATATAGTCTAATGGCTAGAATCTGGACTAGATTTAGATAAGTTCTTAGAAAGTACAAAATAGATAAATTAATATGCCCAATTTCTATAAGATTTTTGATCCAATTTTATAAAAATATCCAAATAAACTTTAAAATCTATATCTTTTATTTCCTCAACTGCTTTCATTTTTAAATGATACTAATAATATTTAATAAATTATTAAGTAAAATAAATTTTTTCTAATAATATTTTAAAAGATAAATAATATCTAGTACTATTAAAATAGGTTGATCCGGCCTGGCTCATAAGGGCCTAAAATTTGATGGGCCGGACCGGGCTAGGCCAAGCCAAAAAATGAGAAACAATATAGCTGGCCCAACCCAGCCCTTTAAGGGCTGTGGGCCGGACTGGGCCAGTCCATGGGCCTTGAATCTCAAATGACTGAAGAGTGAAGAGTGAAAAAAAGTGAGACAGAGAGCCCGAGAGGGAGAGAGCCTCGAGCGGTCAAGTCTGGAAAGTGGAAAGAGATCAAGAGAACTTGAGGAGAGGCCGGAGGCGGCGCGGATCTGACTCGAAGAGTGGAGAGACCGAGAGAGTCCGAGGAGGAGAAGGAGCCGCGGTCGGATTTGACTCGGAGGTGGTGGCGCCTCGAGTGGTCGAGCCTGGAGAGTGGAGAGAGATCGAGAGAGTCCGAGAGGAGGCAGCGCGGTTCTAACTCGGAGAGTGGAGAGACTGAGAGAGCTCGAGGAGGAAAAGGTGCTGCGATCAGATTTGACTTGAAGGTGGCGACATCGACGAGGAGGAGGGGTTCGTTCGAAGGTTGGATGGAGGATCGTCCATCGACGAAAGGAAGGAGGGCCCGAAGGAGGAGGGGGATCGTCTGGAGGTTGAATGGAGGGGCATCCGTCGACAGAAGGGAGGAGGGGGCCGGCATATTTTGATTCGTGATCGGACTCGGAGGCCGGAGGCGACGACACAGGCGATGAGGAGGAGGAGGAGGGGAGATCTGTAGAGCTGGGAGCGAAAGGGAAGAACCGACAGAGGCGGTCATCTTGCTAGTCTGCGGCAGCGGCCGGCGATGTGGGGCAGCGGAGCTCAGGAGTCGGGATTAAAAATGAATAAGATTTTTTTAAATTTTGTTTAAATTTCATGGCCCACCCGGACTAGCTCGATCCAACCCATATTAGCCCTTAGGCTGATGTGGGCGGGCCAAATAGGTCCGGTTGTTATTTGAGCTATTCATATGGCAGCCCAGCCCACTCTATTTACAGAGTTGGGCTGGGCCGGCTCTGTGGGCCAAGCCCATTTTGATAGCCCTAATAATATCTAATAATATATTAACATATTAGCAAAATTATATTTTATTAAAAAATATTAAAATAATTTGTTAATAAAATAGTTTAGAATTAAGCTCACTTTATAATTGAATCAAGCTCAAAAGTCAAATTTTAAAACATAATAAAACTCTAGAATTATTGGGAATTCTATTACATAATTTAAGTTGATAGCTTTATGACATTTACGTATTATAATTGAAATGCAATCTACACTATATAATCTATATTGATATAAACAAATATAATAAAAGTAATTATTTATAAGTATATTAAATTAGTAAATAATATATAAAATATTTGTATATTGAAATTTTCGAACTAACTAAATAGATCCTAATTGTAACTGAAAACTTCAAAAAATTACTCAAGTTAAGTTCTGGATATGCTGCCCTTTAGCAAGAAAGCATGTTCAATGGATTGGCTTTTACCATGAAAGAGAGGAGAAATGCCCTACCATTAAGTTTTTTTCATGTGCCACTTTTATGAATTGACAACGAAGGTAATCCAATAAGTCTTTTTCAATTAGTGAGGGATGAGCTTCGTTGATATAACATTGATAGTTACGGGTACAACGGTGTGTTTGGCTTTAGTGTCCTAATGTTGGCAGGTTATAAATAGACTGCCCCTTGCTTTAAGAAGGAAGAGTTTCGATTCATATATATTATATATGTGATCTCGATACCTTAGGTGCTAAGCATCGTCCTTATATTTGTCCAAAATCTTAAATGGCTGAATCCTTCTTTGCTACATTAATAGACCGTGTCTCTCCGTCTGACTTCTTTTCTTGGGACCACTCTTCATCATTAATCTCAACCTCCTGCGCTCTCAGGCATTAGCTTTACATATCTATCATTGCTTTACTTCCCCCTCGCACATCTTTACGTGCGGTCATTCCATCTCCCTTATAAGGTCGCCGGTATTCAAGTAGTTTTCTCTTATCTTATTCCAAGTGGAGCCAGCTCTTTGATTCCTCAATAAATTCTCCTTTTCTCCATCGCTGTTTAAAAAACGTTATTGCTGTCGATAACCATGTTTTGATAACACGGAATCGTTATTCCATCTATGATAAACTGATGGTTGTGATTAAAGCGACAAAAGGTGGCAGGCGGTTCCTGCGGGAAGGCGCATGGGACCCGATAGGCTGTTGACCTGGAGGCGCATTGGATTTGCGCTATCGAGGCGTGGATACGGGCCCACATAAGCGGAAGAGCTCTCCTTTTTCGAGAGCGACCGTCCGTGTGTTGATCGGTGCGCGACCAGGAAGGAGTTTTCCCCCTTCTTTTCAAGTGATCGCTATTGAGGCGGCCCTACACCGTACACGTGTCCTAAGGAACTAACATTCTCTCGTTCTCTCATCTTATGTATCACATTCTCTCATTTCAGTCATTTGTCTAGTTTAATTTGCGTGCGTTCAAATGTTGTCTGGTGCTCGAGATGAAATGAGGATGATGGAAGACGAAATTTGATGGAGGATCTAAGCTTATGCATCTTAGAACTAAAACATACTCAAGTTGCATATTCTTTATCCATTTTCCAACATTTTGACCGCATGCAATAATGAAACTAGTCAGAAATGAATTGAAGATGTGGAAGTGGAATGAAAACCATGAAGCGGGTCCCAAACTCCGAAGCAGGGTACCAATATATGGGAATCAATTGATCAATGAGTTGAAGGAATTTTATTAGGGGACCACATGGTTATCTATGGGTATTATATATCATGCACACAAAAGTCATTTAGGGGCCAGATCTAGAGTTTCAGGGTTAGATCTTGAAACTTTTTCAAGATCATGCAGCGGAAGACTAAATAATTAAATTTATTTTAAAATCAGAGAATCCCTAGATCTAAGATCCTATTACATAATTAT
>KE506260.1:114473-141747 GCA_000441515.1 Elaeis oleifera
GAGCTTGACCTAGTCTACACAAGAATCCTAGTTAGACTAGGATTCCATCTCTTATCTTGCGCCACCTAAGAAACTCCAAGCCCACGCCACATATTAATTTTCAGATAATTTTTCTATGATATGTATATCTAAAGAATGTAATCTCACACCACTTATTCTAGAGATTTGAATCAGATTTGATTTGATTCAATATGGAAAGTGATTTGGTTTATTATGGAAAGTGGTTTAGGTTCATTTCTTTTTGAAAAGTTCCTCTTCACAAGAACTCTTCCCTCTTCTCATGTGCCAACTTTCTCCATGCTTATCCCTTCTTTTTGTCGCTCTTTGTGCTTGTTATCCTGATCTCCATGCAAGAAATAAGAGAAGGGGCGTCCAAGAGTTGGACGCCCCATGGACTCCTTGTTAGACTAGGTCTTATGACCTAGTCTACCTTATAAAAAGTTGCCGCCCCATATGATAAGAATAAGGAGTCAAAAATCACTGTATTTTTGATAAAAATAGCAAAGGAGAAAGAGGATGGCATGGGTGGTTTGAGGCACCAATATTCATGGAGGAGAGTCTTCTATTAAGAGATCAAAAGTTGATGTCTTATAGAGAAAGAAAGGTAAGAGAGAAGATTGTTTTCTCTTATTGTTTTCTTTCAGATTATTCTCTCTTTATTTTATATTTCTATATGATAAAAATTTGAGAGAGAAAGAGGGATGGCATGGTGGATTCATGCTCCAATGAGTTGGGGCATGGTGATCTAATTTTAGACATTATCTGATCATATTCTGATGAGAGAAGAAGAAGAAAAGAAGGTCTTCTCTTAAGATTTCTTTAGAACTCTTCTTCTCCATAAATCATGAGATTTTTTTATAAAAAAAATTAGATATCATAAGATTTAAAATTAAAAAATATCTAGAGAAGAAGGTCTTCTCATATCCTAGCATAGAGATGTTCTCAGGACATCAATCGTTGATGTACCGAAAGAGAAGATCTGTCTTCTCTCAGGACCCTTTTCTTTTACATATTATTTCTGATTTTAGGGAGATCAAAAGGTTTGACTTCTCCTTTGTTCCTCCTCATATTCTTCATCTCTTGGAATGTCCAAGAGATTCGAAGAATATTTTTTAGATTAACCATCCGGAGGAAGCTAGCACTTCGAGCGGATCTTCGTTCGATGAATCTTCGATTTTGTTGCAACCTCATGTGGATCATCTGTAGAGGTCGGACACATGTGCAGCTCTAAAGACAATAAGAAAATCAACCGTAGAGTTCTCGACCTGTATGAAGGTAAGAGATCTGATCTCTTCTCTTATCTAGATGTGATCTAGATTTTAGATCTAAAACTATTTTAGATCTAGGGTATTGATTTGATCAATACCAAAGCTTTATTTTCTGATTTATAAATACAATATGACATGTTATAGGTCTTAATTGTAGAATTTAGTAATCTGATTATATGCATTTATATATTAAATTATTTAATTTACATATTCTGCTGTATTATATTTCAAAATTATTTTTGAAATCCATGCATGAAATCCTGCACCTTTTCTTACACTAGGACGATCCTCAGTCTCTCCAAATAAGGAGAAGTTGGTCCTCCCTAGGGTAAGGAGGATTATCAGAAGTTGCTTGATATTGAGGTGCCGAAGTTGAGTGAACTGATGGTTGAACAGACACTTTATGATGCTGATCTTAGTCCAGCTCTTTTTTGGGATATGTCTAAATCCTTTTGTTTGTTGGTTAATTTGATTTCTTTTAATCTATTGCACTAACCTTAGTTTTTGGTTTCGTAGCAAGGAGACTTGATTTTGGATCAATCAAGTTGGCTTTTTGAAGAAGAGGACGAGCTCCGCTCTAGGAGAAGGCTCATCAAAGAAGAAGGCGAAGTTGACAACCTCTTCAATTTTGACTCCACCAACTCCCAGTAGGTCGGTGGGACCTCTAGCACAGACTAGGTTGAGGTCTATGTGCCAGAGGTTGTCATCATATTGTCCTTGGGGGTAGCTCTCCCAGCCATGTCGGAACCTGTCTGGGTAGCGTCTCCCTCATCCCTCCTCAGGCTTCATTACTGGTTTGATCTGACTCATTTTTGATGTCTCCTCTCACTTTGCCCCCGCAATCTAGCAAGTGACGTAGCCCTCTATGTCGGCGACTGAGGAGGAGTATGTCACTGTGATAAGGAGGTATAGGAGGGATGAAATGGCCCTCTACAATCTTCAGCTTGCCCCTAAGGTGGTCAAGTTGACACTACTGCCAGCCAACTAGGTTGAGACGAAGGCTCGTCCCATGTATAAGGCACTGCCTTCCATGTATAGAGCTCTCTTGAAGGTAAGTCACTGATTCAGCCACTTCTTTTGCTCACACTTGTCATAGTCTTGACTTTGGTTCTTTTGCAGCTGATAGAACCTGATACATGATGTTGTCCACCTTGGTGAAGTAGTTGTTGGCCTTACTCATGTAAGAAGAAAGCTCAAAGTGGATCTCCAGGCAGTAGATACTCAGAGGAAGGCCTCAGAGGAAGATGCTTTTCATGCTAGATTTGGGCTCCAGGTGACCACGGATCGAAATGTGCAGCTTGTAAGTTCCTAGACATCAAGCACAAATTAGTAGAGACACGTCAAAAGAGGATCACCAAGCTTGAGAAAAATCTGTAGCTTGAGGAAGCCATGGTGAAGACTGCCGAAGATAAGGCAACGCAGATAGAAGCTTGGGCAATGGTTGACAAGGTGAAAGCAGTTGCTAAGGCTAAACGAAAGGCCATTAAAGAGTACAAGACTTCAGAGAATTTTAAGGCCAAATTCATTGAGGCCTCTATAGTGGCATTCGAATACAGCTTCAACACCTACAAAGCCTTGGTGGCACAACTCTTCCCTAAAGTTGACGCAGAACGACTGGACCCTACAATGAAGGTTAGGAAGGAAGATTAGCCACCAATTGAGGAGCCATGTGAGCCTACGACAATGGAGATTCCCATCATAGGGCCGTTGGTAAAGGAGCCTCTCATCATCGAGCTTGTGGTAGAGGAGCTTCTCATTTTCGAGCCTACAGTAAAGGAGCCTCCCATCGTCGATCTAGTCTCCATTCTGAGTCCTACAGTCGAGCTGATTATCAAAGTAACTTCTGATGAGTTTTAAGCCTCCATGCCTTGTTCCTTTTCATCTTGTTTTTTGTAGTCTTCATCTTTTGTAATGAAACTTTTTAATGAAATGAAATGATATTTTTGCAAGTGTGTGCTTACTTGTTGTCTTTTCTTGCATGTAGTCTGAGTTCCTAGGATGGAACCGATGCCATAATCATCTTGAATCTGATTTCTTTTTGAAGCCACTAGCTCGACAAATAGACCAAGTCATGAGCATTGGTTGACATCCAAACTTGTCAATCATCAAGATTTCTTTCAAACCTCATTTTGTCAAGGTTGTCCCTCTAAGTAGAAATTCGTAATAGGTGTTGAGTTATGGTCCTAATAGTTTCCCAAAGTCTATTTCGAAAAGTGGGCAGATCTACCAAGTCGATGACTTTAATCGTCTCCTTGGATTTCTTTTGAGGATCTTATTTGTGGAGGTTCTAACTTAGTTAGAATATCTCCTGTCATGTCCTTAAACTTACTTTGAGGATCTTATTTGTGGGGATCCTAACTTGGGTTAGGATATCCCTGATCATCGATGTCATGCCAAATAAGATTTTAGAGATCTCAGTCCGAGCTAAGATATCTCCAGGGGGTCAATCTACCAACCTAGTTATCAGGATTTAGTTTGATGCCTGAATATCTTGCAATCATCATTGTCATCGGTGACTTGCCAAATCCGATATCCAAGGTCTCGGCTGGAGTTGAGATATCTCAAGGGACTATGCAACGAAGGATCACATCACCTAGGAGTTTAGGGAAGCATGACATTTAATATTGATGCTTCTCGATAATGATAGTCTGTTGGAAAGGATGATCAAAGTTTGACCATTAGAAGAAGTGGCCTCGAGGCCACTCTCTTGACGACACCTATCGTGCGGTCAGTGGGGTAATTGAAGGCACCTAAGTCTAGCTCCTTTAAAATAGATCCTCCCTGCTACTTGAGGCTGGTGTTAACCCAATGTCTTTTGCAATGTGGTGGCGCTGCCTCTCTCACCGCCAAGAGATCGTCGGTATTTCCTTCGACTAGAGGAACCTTCACCATCACCTGATGAGTTGTAGAGCGTTTCAAAGGAGTACACCAATAAGAAATCCAATTTGACATAGGAGGTATTGAAAAATCCACCGCTTTGGTGAGGGAGTCGGATTGGTGGTCGTCGGGGGCTGCTCTAGTATTGTACTCCACGAAATGTCTTAGACCTTTCTAAGGGCCTATTCCTCTCCTAGCGAGATAGCCTTCTGGCAGTCCTTGGTGGAATATCTGGGAGATGGACTAGCTTCTGGGAAGGTGTCCACTACACCCTAGCCAATATCCTTTTGTGCAGATTGATAGCCATCGCGAGCGTCTCCAAGGACCTTAGAGCGTAGCTCAAATTTGCATCTGATATTGGTCACTGAGGACATCGACCAAGCTCCAATTTTGTAGTTTTTTTTTCTTTTTTTTTTATTCGCAACCTTCGTATGAGTGAAGCTGGCTTATAACAGACTTTCCTTTTTGAATAAAATGTTCTCTTTTCCTTCATTTTGCATGGTTGTTGTTGTTCCTTTCAACCTGACTCTTGCGGAGATATTTTGAAGGACTCCTCTGAGGAGTGCCAAATGGTTGAGTGGGGTCTCTGAAGGGTTGTCCTCTTTTGTCGACGTCCATGGGCTCTACTCGACTTGTTAGCAACGAGAAGTGCCAAGTGGCCAAATGGGGTCTTCGAAAGGCTGTCCCCCTTTATCGACGTCCTCGGCCTCCACTCAACTTGTTGGTAACGAAAGCGCCAGTAGTTAGATGGGGTCCCCAGAGGGTTATCTTCTTCGTCAACATCCTTGACCTTCACTCAACTTGTCCAAAGACAAAGAGCGTTAGGTGGCCGGATGGAGTCGTCGAAGGATTATCCCCCTTCATCGACATTCTCAACCTCTTCTCAACTTGTTGGTAATGAGGAGTGCCAAGTGGCTGAATGGGATCTTGGGGGTTGTCCCCTTCATTGACATCCTTAGCCTCCGCTCAACTTATTGATAATAAGGAGTGCCAAGTGGCCAGATGGGGTCCTAAGAGGATTATCCCCTTTATCACTGTCCTCGACCTCCATTCAACTTGTCCATGGATAAGAACTACCAAGTGGTCAGATGGAGTCTCCAAAAGGTTATCCTCCTTTGTCGATGTCTTTGACCTCGGCTCAACTCATTGGTAACAAGGAGCACTAAGTGGCCAGATAGAGATCCTTGAAGGACTGTCCCTCTTCATCGACATCCTCGGCCTCTACTCGATTCATTGGTAATGAAGAGCACCAAATGACTAGATGGGATCCTCGAAGGGTTGCCCTTCGTCGGTGTCCTCGCCTTGCACTCGACTTGTCCATGGACAAGGAGCGCTAAGTGGCCAGATTGTGGGACAAAGCTTCACCCAATGAAGATTTCGAGGCCTATCCTAAGCCAACTTTTTTTGGCTATATCTTCACCATGTCGGTTGATTTTCAACCTTGGAGTTTGTCATCGGATCATTTCCAAGACGTTCATTTGTAATCGGATACATTCGATTTTGGTTGAGCTCTTCATTTGGTTGCTTTAATAAGAAATTTATATAAATTTAGAAAAGAGTAGTTTTATTGATGTGATCAATAGATATATAACTTTTCAATAAGGTACCCTAAAGTTCTTGGCATTCAACATTTGGGAAATGGGGGTTCCATTGAAGCTTTTGGTGCACTATCATTGTTGATAGTGCTATCACGAAGAATTTAAGCTTATCGAAGATCAACAACGTCCCTTGATCCCTCTCTTTGCCTCTGTTGGACTAGAGGATGACACATCATGTAGATAACTTCAGCCATTGGTCGGTTGTCATTGCTCCGCTGCTTATTATAGATGCCAGATGGTGTCGGCTAGCACCTAGACCTGATGGATCAGAGCATCTAATTGCTGCAGGTCAGTCGTCATGGGTGACTGCGCCAAGTGCATGGGCCCACAAGAAGCAGGTGGTTGGATGACTCCACCCTGACCTCATCGAGCAGATTGCCAATGGGAAGCAGTGGAGGGATTGTGTCTTGCCAAACTCTCTCTCTCTCCCCCATTGGATTGTTGGGCCCTATCTTTAACTTCAAACTGTTACATCAAGACTCCGACGAGAATAGATGTGGCAATGGATAGAGGATGGCCCGAATGTCAGGATGCCAATGGGGACTTGCAAAAGAAGTCCACACTCATCAGGGATGGCCCGATGGAAGATCCTCCGATGCTTAAGTTAATCAGAGTTTGAGAATAGTGATAAATAATAAGAGAGAGGATAGTGGGTAAGAGTATTTTTCCTTCCATTTCTGCTTATCTCGAAGGTTCCTTACTTATCTCTTTATATAGAGGTGGAGATGCAGGCTATTGAGATAGGCCATGATCTGTCAGGATCACGAGCTAGAGGTTGTTAGACGTGGGTAGTGATTGTGCTCTAACAGTTTGTTAGGAGATTCCACCCACATGGCTAAATAAGCTGGGGCCTTAAGGTCGAAATATGGCTGAGGCCTTGCTCTCGATGTGCTTGCCTTGGTGTTGATCATGGGATCTCATTCTGTGTGGTCGGTAAGATCTTGACCTTTGAGGTCAGTGAATAGCTGAGCTTGAGATCAGTCATAGGTCGATGAAGTTTTATAGACATGGCCCCTGAGGGTGGTCCTGATGAATCATCTGCCAAAGTCATCAACAACGAACTAGCGGTCGGATCAAAGGTGGTATATTGATGTCTTCAGCATGCTATTGAAGATAAAGTGCGGACAATGCTCGTTGCTAGAGTTGGCCTCGGCATCTTAGTCGATCCGAGAAGGGCATCTGAGGATGAGTCTCGAGAATAATAGCCGAGGTGGTTCATCCCCATAACATGCCTTCCCATGCAGCACTCTGCCACGCATCGCCGCCTCCCTCCACCCTCCCCCCTCTCCTCTTCGGTGCCATTGCCACCTTGACTTTTCCTCCCTTTCCTCTTTACCGCTGTCACCACCTCCACCTCAACTCCAACTCCCCTCCCTCTCCTCTACCCCCCTCCCCCCATCTTGACTCCTCCCCTCCCTCTCCTCTGCCACCGCCACCTTCTCCCCTCCCTCTCCACAGCCACCGCCCATCATAAGAAACAAATATTAAATATTTTAAAAATAAAAATTAAGGTTAGTAATTCATATTTTTCTTAGAAAGAATAATAAAAAATGAAGTAGTTGGTAACCTACTGCTAATCCTTTAGAACAAAATTTCCTAAGATAGTATTTGGACAGGCAAATTTTATTCCTAGAATAGGGATATGAATTCCCAGTGAATATATTCACTCTTATTATTTCAGATTTCTGTTTGGTTAAAAATCTAGTATTCTACATTTATTTCAGTGCAATTAATGCAGTATTATTCCAATACCTGTTTGGTTGACATCGGAATAAGCCTCTATTCCATGAGGAATAGAGGATGAATTTTTTTCAAAAACTCAAGAATGCCCTTGGCCTATGAATTTATGTTTCTTTTGATACAAGCTTGTCCAGCAATCTTAGAATAGTAGTTGCTAATACTGGAGAAGCTCTTTCTTATTTCTAATGATATTTATTTTTGAATTTCTTGTGTGCTTGAGATTCCTCAAATGACATTGTGCTCAACTTTACAACATTTGATAAAAGAGGACTGAATCTGTATTAACTGAGAAGTAATAAGAACTGTACAATAGAATAAAAAGTAATGCAACAAGAATTTACAATTGCAAAGTAAGCTAAAATGCTGTGAAACAAAATGTTATCCAAATCCAAAAAAGAAGAGTAAAAAGGAAGACATCAGTTTGATCCAGAACATAAGATAGTGATAACCCAAAATGAGGATCGAGTATGAATAATTTGTATAGCAGACCTGCTAATATGAGATTTGGATGATCCAAAATATATGAGTTTTTGGACAGTTATCTACAAATATGAACAATTATCAACTTCAATTGATACATCATTTGGAAAATAATAATCAAGGTACAATATGCAAAGAATATATCCCCATTCCCATCAATTTCAACTTCCATTGACACATTATTTGGGAAATAATAACCAAGACAGTAGAGCCAAAAATCTAGTTGTATGTTTTAGGATGAGCATGTGGAATATGGGCCCACCATGCAATCCAAATATAGTCATGCAATTATCCAAATATGTATAATAGAAGGGGCTGCCAACAAGTTAAACATAGCACAAAATGGCATATTCATAGGCTGTCAAGAAGTTAAAGTTCAAATACATCATTAACAATTGCCTAGAATAGTATCAGAAGAAGCAATGTGCCGTGGCACATGAGGGCTGAAATAATCCTAGCATTTCAAGAGTGCCAAATTAACCATGACATGATGCTCATCATTGCTTTAGACCTGTTCTCTACCTAAGCATTCATGAACAAATCAAAAATGCTGGCAAAGAATAACAAAGGGGAATTAAGCTCAAAGGTCATGGTCAAAATGGGCTGATAATAATTTAAATCTAAAACCCAATAATCAAGCTGCCAAAATTTTAAAATCAAGAAGAAAATAAACTCAAAACAACTTGCACAACAAGTTAAACATTTGTACAAAACAAGTCCAAATACATCATCACCATGGCAAAAGTAAAATCCAAAACACTATTAACTTGTAAAATATTGAGTTAAAGCCCACAAAGAGGGCATCCAATATTACAGCATAGACAACACAAGTTAAAGATGTCCAACTACAAGCCTAAGAAGAAAACTACAACAAAAGTAACTACAATTAGAAGCAGGGTACTATCACGTACACATACATTCATGGGGCTGCCAACAAGGATTTGTCCTCTTTAAACTTATTGTTATCATATTGTTCACGAGAAGAGCAAGGAGATCGTAGATAGCTATCAAGTACAGCAATGGCCTCCTCTTTAGTTGCAAATTTTTTGTATAAGGCATACTTATACTCGAAGACTTCCCACTGACATCCAGCCCAAGAGTCATAAATCCCTCATGTAAGCCCCTCAAAAATTATATAGAATCTTTCTGAATACATCACTAGAACTTAATGAACACCCCCTCGAGTTTTTGCATTTATGTGCAATCAATATCAAACACATTATACATAATAACATAAACTATGCTACAATTAGTATACACATGAACTTCACTATATGGCCCCAATTATGAAATGTACTCTACTGGTTATGAGCAATCCATAGCCTATTGGCTATCGAATTGCGCAGTTCTTCATCTCTATGGGTTTCATCATCCCCTACAATCAAATAGGGGTCGACGTCGTCCCCATCCGGGTCCATAGACAAGGGTGCCAATGACATATTGAAATATTTATCATTATCTTGGTTGCATCTTATGATGTTGTAAATAATACAATAAATCATAATAATATGCTTCTTCACCTTGAAAGGGTATAGTATGGAAGTTCTCAAAATCTTAAATTGCTTCTTCAGAATACCAAAGGCCTTCTCTATACAGTTTCGTAATTGTGCATGTCGATAGTTGTATAGATCCCTACAATTGGAATATTGCTGTGCCTGAGGATTGTTGAAGCTACTTAGGTGGTACTTGTTGCCTCGATAAGGAGCAAGAAATTTGTCCATATTGGCATATCCTGAGTCGATAAGGTAATATTTTCTGTACCCAACCATGCAATGTGAAAATAACTTTGAAAATTAATAAAATATTAAAATCTTAAAAAAGATATAATATGGATACCTTCCAGCACGTTGAATCCCTCCGACAAAACACACCAATAGAGAACCCTTAAGTCAGCTGTCGATTCCTCCCATCTAGTACAAATGAAAGAATGAGTGATCAAATGAAGCTGTAGCCATAATATTCTGAAAAATGGTGCCCTTAAATGGTGCCCTTTCGATTACGAAAGTAGAATTGTTTGCTTTTCTTGATCAGAGCAGATATGTACATACCATCAACCACGTCGATAGCATTCTATAATGCAACCTAAGTATGTCAGAGACATCAACTACTAAGATGGAAATCAATGGCCAAGCTTAGGAAGGTTCAAGGGTATCATAAGTAAGATGGAAAGGTATTTCATGGATGCGTAGGTGCACACCTACATCCTCATCAGATTGAACTCTAAACTCCTGCTTCAATGAACAGACGGCTTTCAGAATATTGTTAAAGTACCATGATATCGTCTCCCTTGCGTGCTGAAAAGTTTTGGCTAAAATCCTATTAGTAACATCATGACCTATGCAGTACAAGAAATAGGCCAATTGCTCTTGGACAGTCACGCAACGGGTGCTAGTTATTAGGCCACATGACACAAGCAACTACTCTAGCTATAGATATATTGTGTTCATCATTCTAAAGTGATCGTAACCCCTATCTGGATGGCCACTCAGCATGTCTATTATAAGGTCATGATCGGAGAATGGACGGGTTCGATAAGACATCTTCAAAATCATGCTAAAATCATCAACATGAATGATTCTACTACTTATGAGTGTGATTATCACATCTTGTCAATAATTATCCTCATCAATCAAAAGTCCATCAACTCACGCAAGGTGTCCATCTAAAAAAAATCAACACAGGACATGTAAATTTCATGGAGTCATCCAATAGGTATATCATCACAACATAATATAAGTTGTTTCATCCAATATTACATAGGAACATCCCAAAACAAACAAAGAACTGTCTCAAAACATATCTCCTTTATGGAGATTAAACACACAGTATAGAGTCCAAAATCAAGAAGCACTGATTAGCACAAATTATAAGTACATCAACTATGCTTTCAAAACATCCAGTACAAACATAAAAAATAACATCATCTATGGCTTAAGAAGTCATCGGGCTGGGTTGGAGATGTAGCTGAGCAACTTGAGTGCTAGGCTTGAAGGATTGTTCTATGAAAGGATGCATACCACCTTAATTCACACCATATATAAGAGGAGGTATGAAAACATTAGGGACACTTTCAAGAAATACATTTGATCTAAAGAGGTTGCCACAGGCGGTGGGACACCATAGAAGTCGGCCATTTATCTTTGTAGCCAAACTTCCTATAGTGGTCCCTCATAATGTATGAAGAACCATCGATTCATCTCATATTTAAATATCTCTCTTACAGTAAGGATGCATTTATGTGTAACACCGGAAAGCCTCTCCAGCTTCGTCATGCACTCATCAATGGAATATAGTGTAGACCTAGCAAGCTTGTCTCTCCTAAGAATCTCAGAGATAATTTATAATCTCCTTCTCTCTTGATCCACCAAATCTAGGAGAGCATCAGTTGCATCAGTATTCATCCTAGTCCTATGTGCTGTAGGAGTCATAGAGCTTGACCTAGATCTCTTTTTGATGGAGGAGGATGGAAGTGCATTTGAAAATAATTAGTAGGTAGTGTCGCAGCACAGGAAGTTGGGCTACTAGGGGGTACATCAGACATACTCTATTCAGAAGGTTCAAAATGGCCAGAAGATGACACAGAGACTCAACCACTAGGTTTTGAAGGTTTCTCATCACTAAGATTCACGTACTCTAAGTCAATCCGATCTGTCTCATCATTCGAGGTGTCATTATCAGAAACTCCCTCAGAAAGAGTAGATGTGTCCCTGTACCTACCAGTGGCCGTGTTCTTTAAGAAAAGATATCAATGTCATCAAAGGTAGAGAAGGACTTATCCTTGATACGAGCATAATCTTTGTTTACCTGTTATGAGAATAATAAGTATGGTCAAATGCTGATATGCTCGCTAGCTATAATATTAACAACCATCCAACACTCATCGAGATAACCTCCTCCCATATTTGTTCATCCCCAAGGGAAGGAACTTTGAGCACAGGATCCCATCTCCATCCGGATCGACTTGCTAAGTTAAAATACATGTTAAAGTTTTCTTCAGAACCTTTAACTGATTCTTAAGGTTTCTATGTGTGAAGGTTTTCTTGGTTCATTCGTTAATTGTATTCATCATCTTCTTTCAGGTTTCTTAGG
Organism: Elaeis oleifera; assembly: GCA_000441515.1. Lineage (NCBI taxonomy): Eukaryota > Viridiplantae > Streptophyta > Magnoliopsida > Arecales > Arecaceae > Elaeis > Elaeis oleifera. Next base: position 126,526 of record KE506260.1, read on the forward strand.
AGAAGGTATCATTTTGACAATTGTCTTGATCATTCTCTTGCCTCCTTAAGTGAAGCATGACCAGATCAAGGGCATCAATCTAATTCGATGCCCTCCTACATGATGATCCTATCCTTGCAGGTTCAGAATCATCGATCGTATGGACTCTCAGCATTTTAGCTAGATGAAGGCAAACTTTGAGACAATCAATTGCAAGAAGCCAATCTACAGCGAGGATAAAAGGGCATACAAAAAAATATAAATCATTATACAAGAAGAAGAAAACAAATAAAAAAATGGTATGGAAGATGGCTCAAGACATGTGAAGTTGAAGTCAGTGAAGCATCACGGCTACAAGATGTAAAACTAATTATATAGTTAAACACTTATCTCCTAGCCATGCTCAATCATAAGGCAGGCCACATCATTGCCAAAATAAAATACAAGAAAATAATATAACTTAATATAGATAGAAAATAGGTAAAAAACACAAAAGTTCAAAGTCAAGAAGAATTAAAAATAATAAAATAAAAATTTTATGGAATAAACAAGAGAATCTACATATATAAGGAAACATTTACAGATATTATTCACAGACTTAAGGTAGCATTCATGTTTGGACACTACAAGGCAACAAATCTCCTTAACATTGTTCATAACGTATCCAACTTAAATTAAAAGGCTGCCAAATTAAGATTACCTTAGCCACTGCGAGAGGGATGACAATAGTGCGCATGAGAAGGAGACCTACTTGCTGAGAGATCGAGAGGATGTGAGGCAAGTGCAGTGATGATCGACGAACTTGAAAAGTAAATTGACCGACGGAGGATATTGGGGCGGCGGAGGGGATGGAGGGGAGGAGGTCTGCGAAGGATTTTAAGCCACTGAGAAGGTGAGAGAGTATGAGCGGTGGACACGATGTGAAGATGAAGAGAGAAGGATAGAGGGTGTGAGATGGGTGCAGTGGCGACCAGCGGCCATGAAATCTAAATCGAATGAAGGAGAACACTGGAGCAATGGAGGGGATGGAGGGGAGGAGGTCTACAGAGTAGATCAAGCCACCGAAAAGTTGAGAGGGTATGTGTCACATCCTACTCCCTTAATCGAGCAAGGTATAATAGTTAAGTAAAGTTTTACTAGCACCTTATGCCACAGTTCATAAGCCACTAGTAGATCCTGTTCATCTACCATGCTACAGATGAAATCAATATAATTCACAAATCAACTCAATATAATTTAAAATCAACTTTAAGCTTTTACTTATCATTTCACAACTTTATACATATAGTTCTAAAGTATAATGCATCAACATTATCTGGTTTAAACAACTCAAAATATACAATATATCTCAAAATGTTCTCCTTGAAGGGAAACCGACAATTCAAAGCATGCATTTTAAAAATTTTTAGCGAAAGACTATAGATAAATAATTTAATTTATTGCATACCCTTGATCTGGTCTAGAAACTACCTAACAAGGATCAAATAACATGAATAAATGCAACATCTGATTTTATATGTTATTGATCATATCAATCATGCAAACAGATCAAATCTGTAATATGTGTTCTAATCAGGAGTAGATTCTATCTATTAAGATTAGATCCTTTACCTGAGTACGGGTCGATAATCATTGCTACTGATAGATATAGTATTAGATTCTTTCTGATATCGAGAAGCTGCACAGCATGTTCGACCTCTACAAGATGTCCACTCGAAGTCCTAATCGGATCATCCTTTCCCAAGAGTGCTAGCTCATGCGAAAGATACTGGATGGCTGATTTGTGCTGCTTTCTTTAGATCATCCAAACTCTTTTAGATCAGAGGATGGAGTAAAAGGAGGAGGTGGTGGTGTAGGAAGCAAAAATCAAGACCATCTTGATTTTTTCTCTCACAAAAATCTAAAGCCAAAACCCTAGAATCCCACCCTAGAATTCACACCCAAAGAGGGATAGATTTTTCTCTTTTTGTTGCACAGAGTGACCTCCCCCACTCTCTCAGAATAATTTTTCATGATAAAATTCCTTCTTTTGTCGCATAAAATGGAGGGATTTTAAGTATGGCGTGGAGATCGGATAGGGTAAGGATAAGGGGTTTGATTTAGTTCGAATTCAAACCATTTTGAATGCAAAGCACAACCACTTGATCCTTATCCAAGAGGGGCGTCAGAAAGGCTGAGGCATGAGATATTTCTCATGCAATTTTGTTCTCATTTGTCGTACAAATGATGAGCCCTCCAAGGTGTTGGAGTCAAGGAAAAAGATAAGGATAAGAACTAGGTTGTTTTAAGTCAAATTCAAACCATTTGAATTCGAATTATGAACCAAACTTATCCTAATGCAAAAGAGATGAGAGAGTGGGAGACATTTACTTTTGGGTATGAGAAAAAATTCACACAGGAACATTTCTTGCATGAAGAAAGAAGGGTGTAGAGATGAGGTGGTGCATGGGCTTGGTTCAATTCAATTTGAATTTGAATTTTATCCATTTAGGTTCTTAACCAAACTAAGTTAGGTTAGATCCATTTAGATCATTGAATCTAATCTAATTAAGTAACAAATTATCTCAATTAAATTTTAATCAAATTAATAATTAATCGAGTTCAAATTTCGATCAAATCAGAAATTAAACATCCTTAGCGATTAGGTCAACTCATAACCTAATCAAGTCAAACCTAATTGAATCTAATTCAATTAGACTTGATCTAAATCTCAATATCCAATCAAACTGATCTAATTAGCAATCTAATCGCTAATCAATCCTCCTATAATTTACCAACTATTAGCAAATTAATTTATTGAAACTCTTGCACAAAGTTAATCATCAATCGAATTGATGGTTATACCCTAGAATGATTTTCAATCATCGATCAGTCACATGATCACTCAATTATCGATCAGCCACATAATCAGATAGAAATTTTTTTTGAGATGACTTCATAGATTCGAACCTAAATCGGTAGCACAGGAATAATTTTTTATATCAATCAAAGTGACCATCTAGCAATGGTACCCAATATCCGGATAGATCGAAGATTGCAAAGTAACATTCAAGAATCTATTGACATATGATTACCGTATAATTCATCTCTTTGATCCTAATGCTCAAGGTGACCTAGAGTTTAACTGTCAATTTTAAAAGGTCATCCACATTATATTTCAATTTTTCAATTCCATCACATGGATTATCTCGATCGAGATTTTAATGAATTAAATATACTGATACATTAACTCCTACTTATTCAGAGGGGTCAATTTCATCTTGACTCACACACTGACTTCACAAGTACTTGATTATATCCAGAAATCTTTCATCACTGAATTAGAAATTCAGATAGTTTGACACCAAAGTATAGTAAGTTGTTTGTAAGTCACTATGGTAATCTCAGATCAGAGGGATATTTATACCCAATCCTTCATGAACTACTCTTGATAGCAGAGTGCTCCACAGTTGGTCACGTTCAGTGAGATGTACCCCTATGCCTCACTTGCATGTCATACTAGTATCTTCACACTCTTTGATTAAGAGGACAACCAACGCACATGGTATACAATGACCTACACATGATATAGCTATCGTCCTAATAATAGCATATCGTTTGGTCGTGAATAAGGTTTAAGGACTAATCGATATATCCTCTTATATGAATTTAAATAGTCCTAAGGATTTCATCACAAGATAGAACTTCAAAGAAGATATACACAAAGTGATGAAAAAATTAATAATATTTATTATTTTAATAATTCATATATAATTGTAATAATAAACTCAAGCGTCAATATGCTGATGATTGGCTTTGGAACATAATTTTTAATACTCCTTACTAGCTAACATAGCGGTTATGCTCCTCTAATAGCTGACATAATCCAAAAATGTGCTTCTCACTCTAGCTGATCTGACCAACTTCTCACTTGCTGACATGACCAACCTTACAAGTATGAATGCTAATGAAGATGCTGATGCTCTACTCCTGCATTTAGCTAGAATGCTCTAAGTCTGCAACAAGAGATGTGAGGGGGAATGCGACCCAAATCCAATGAATGGATAAACCATCTAACAATGAAAAATAGAAAATCTAGCTTCAATACTTATTATAGTATGTAACTTATACTATTGATACATTTCAAAACTTTATATGCTAATCAAAAATAACCCAAAACTACGTAATAAATCATTTTGCTGAAAAAATATTGCTGAGCTATTGTCGACTACACCACAGGGCACCACTCTCATGGACAGATGATACATAGCAACTGATACTACTGTGCCCCACTGGACATACTGAGTTTATGCTGTTTGTAGCCTCACTGGGCATGCTGAATTTATACTGTTAGTGGTGCCGGCTATTTTCTTTTTGCTATATAAAATGCTGAAGCTATGGCACACCTCATAGGTTGATCATTCCTATGGATTTCTCTTTTCAAAACCATGCTCCATAATTTTTGAAAAGCTAATAAGCTAATTTAAGAATATTTTTCAAAATAAATACTGTGCTATCCAAACTAGCTATACATAAATATATATATTCTTAAACAACATATCACATAAGAATCACTTTCTGTTTCCAAGCTTGCATACACATATAGGCTATAGAATAACAGAAATCTATTCCCTTTTTCATAATATATCTCTTTCATAGCAAAATTCAATAAGAAAACACCAAAGTTAGATAGAAAAATCTATTCACCTCTTGATGACTATTGCACCACCTTAGTGCTTGACTCTCCCAAATCATCTCTTGAGCCCTCTTCCTCTCCTATAAAAATTGATACACACTTATGAATGCTATGCTTACATGATACATAAACATGAGAATGCATGGTTTGCTTCTTATGTCTATTCTTTATCCCTTCAAACTTTTACTTTTGTTCTATTTATTTTATCCTATTTTAAGGTTAACTAAATCTTAACATAAACTCAAGATTTCAATAATTTAATTATATTTCATTTTCATAATTTATTCTAAGTTCAGTCAACATAAATTCCAACTTATTTGCTAAAAGATTTTAGATTATTTTCTGATTTTAGAAAATTATAGCAATAATTCACCCTCAATTCAAGTTTAAACCCATAGTTTGATTTATTAAAATATCACATCTAATAGTAGTTATTCAAGATTCAATTTAAATCTAATTTAAGGATTAAAATTTTACCTCAAATGATTAAAATCCTACTAAAATCAACATAAGTCTCTTTCTTTTTCAGAATCAACAATTTCAGCAACTCTTCTACTTTCAATTCAAAATCACCTTTTCTTGTTGAATTATCCTAGATTTCTAGTTAAGAATATGGCCTTCTACAACCCCTCTCCCTTGCTACCCTTACTGTTTTATCTAAGGAATTAAATCAGTAGCAGAAAGGAACCAGTAGCCAAGACTTAGGAATAAATTAAATAATGGAGTAGCTTGTCACATGTCAATCCCATGAAAAGTATGCAATTATTGTACTTGCTGAGGTGTTGTTAATAGAAATTTCAGCCTATTTGTTTAAGTTTTGAACCTCCTAAGTTAACCCCTTAAGAATCCCTTTTTAAATCAAAACATAAAATACCTTGGACTAATCTTATTTTGCTGTCACCCTACAGTCGAGTCAGCTCATCTGAATTGACTCGCCACCACACTACCACCAATATATATATATATATACACATATATATATATATATATACATATATATATATATACACACACACACCTAAGATATCTTAAAAATTATCAGCTCATTCTTTGCTTAATAATCACCAAATATCCCTAAATATCTCACAAAATAGATATTACATAATCACTAATATTCAACTTCAATATCATTATTATTAATTCAATCTTCTAATTACTTTCTTCCTTAAATATCAAATAAATTTATACTTCACTGATACTGGTCAATTAAGTTCCAAATGCTCAAGTGTATCATGAATAAAATACTATGCCATTTATATATGCATTCTAAATGCAAATGCTTTAGGTCACCACATCCTCAATTCGGAGTGTCACATTTCTCCCTCCTTAAAAAAAATTTTATCCTAAAATTATGTTATCTTTAATCTGAAACAGATGTGGATACTTACTTTTATTTTATCTTCTCTTTTTCATATAGCTTCTTTTATACTATGATTCTGTCACAAAACTTTAACTAATAGTATGATTCGAGAATGCAACTATTCTGTTCTCTATTCAAAATCTGCACTGGTTCTTTCGGATAAATAATTTTTTTTAGTTCAACTAATTTGGACTGCAATACATGTGATGGATTTGAAATATACTTCCATAATATGAAAATATGGAACATATTGTAAATCTAATAAAGCTCGTGGTAATGCCAACCGATGCATAGCTGGTCTAATATGTTCTATTATCTCATATAGTCCGATATATCTTGGACTCAACTTCCTCCATTTCTCAAACCATAATATACCTTTTCAAGGAGAAATTTTAAGAATACCTTATCACCCACATTGAAAACTATATCTTTGTGTTTTGGATCTGCATAGCTTTTTTACCAGTCTAGTGCTGTCTTTAATCTTTCTCTGATTAATTTGATTTGATCACCTGTAATCTATACTATCTCTAGACCTAAAGTTTCTTTCTCTTTTTTCATTCTAACATACTAAAGTTCTGCACTTTCTACCATTTAAAGCTTCATATGGTGCCATACCTATGTTGGAGTGATAGCTGTTGTTATATACAAACTCCATTGGTGGCAAATATTCATCCCAGCTACTTGAGAACTCTACAACACATGCTCATAATATATCTTCTAAAGTCTGAATAGTCTTCTTTGATTGTCCATCAATTTGCGGATGCAAAGTAGTACTAAAACTCAATTTGGTGCCCAAAACTTTTTGCAAACCCAATCAGAATCGTGACATAAATCTAAGATCCTAATTAGATACAATTGAAATAGGAACCCCATGTCTGCAAATAACCTCGTCCACATATAGCTTTGCCAACTTGTCCAGTGTGGAAGTTATCTTGATAGAAAGAAAGTGAGCTGACTTGGTTAATCTGTCAATAATTACCTATATTGCATCCTTATGCTTCCTTATTTTTGGAAGACTTGAACAAAGTCCACAGTAATGTACCCTACTTCCACTTAGGAAAGAAAGTGGTTGCAACTTTCCGACTGGATCCTAATGTTCTGCCTTTATTTGCTGACATACCAAACATCTGGAGACATATTCAGCTATCTGTCTCTTCATATCATTCCATTAATAACTTTGCTTGATGGTTCGGTATATCTTGGTACATCCCTGATGCATGGCATAAGCTGAATAGTGAGCTTCCTCCATTATTTGCTTTCTAAGATCTCCTACCTCTAGAACACATACACGATTTTCATACATCAGAGTACCATCGTTCCCCATTATAAAATCTACTTGAGATCTATTCTGAACAGCATCTATAATTTTCATTAATTGAGGATCTTGAGTTTGAAATTTACATATCACATCAGCTAGTGTGGGTCTGATCCAAAAATTTGCTACCAAGGCTTCAGAATCTCCCACTGATAATTTGGCATCTAGTGCCCTCAACTCTACCATCAATGGCAAATACACCGCTTTAATATGAGACAAAGTAGCTATGGACTTTGGCTCAATGCATCTGCTACCATATTAGCCTTTTCGGGATGATAATCAATTGTGCAATCATAATCTTAATAAGCTCTATCCATCTCTTCTGTCTAAGATTCAGCTCCTTCTGGGTTAGCATATACTTTAAACTTTTATGATCTGTGAATATCTGATATTTTTTTTGTATAGATAACATCTCCATATCTTAAGAGCAAACACAATCATAACGAGCTCCAAATCATGAGTGGGATAATTTAATTCATGTGGTCTAAGCTATCAGAAAGCATAAGCAATTACTTTTCATGCTACATCAATACACAATTCAAAGTTTTATGAGAAGTATCACTACATATCACATAATCTCTACCACTAGAAGAAAAGTAAGTACTAAAGCTGTAGTCAACTATTTTTTCAATTCATCAAAACTTTTCTGTCATTCATCAGTTCACTCAAACTTAATATTCTTTCTAAGCAATTTTGTTATTGGAGATGCAATGATGGAGAAATTCTCAACAAACCTTCTTTAGTAACCTACCAAACTCAAAAAACTTCTCACCTCTATTGAACTAGTGGGCGACTCCCAATTCACAATGACACTAATTTTTTATGGATCAACCAATATATCCTCTGCTGAAATCACATAGTCGAGAAAAATTACTTTGTTCAGCCAAAACTCATTCTTGCTCAACTTAGCATACAACTGTTTCTCTTAAAGTATCTGTAAAACATTCCTCAAATGTTCTTTGTGTTCTGCTTCATTTCTAAAATATATTAGTATATCATCAATAAAAATAATCACCAATTTATCCAAATATTGCTAAAACATTCGATTCATCAAACTCATAAAAGCTATCGGGGCATTTGTCAAACCAAATGGTATTACCAAAAATTCATAATGGCCATACCTGATTTGAAAGGCTGTCTTCGATACATCTTCTTTCCTGATTTTAAGCTGATGACATCCTAATATGAGATCTATTTTAAAATACTTTAGCCCCTTGAACATGATCAAACAGATCATTAATATATGGCAGCGGATAATTATTCTTGATGGTTACTTTATTGAGCTGTTTGTAATCAATACACAATCTCATGGTGCCATCTTCTTTTTAACAAATAATATTGAAGCTCTCCAAGATGAAATACTCAACTTGATAAACCCTTTGTCTAAGAACTCTTGCAACTGTGTCTTGAGTTCTCTTAGCTCTGCTGGAACCATTCTATATGATGCTCTAGATATTGGTCTGGTACCTGAAATCAAATCAATACCAAATTCAATCTCTCTATCTGGTGGTAACTTTGAAAGTTCTTCTGAAAAGACATCTGAGAATTCACAGACCACTGAAATGTCTGCTAATTCAGTTTGCTTACTTCTGTATTGACTAGACATGCCAGATAAACTTCACACTCTTTTTTGAGTAATTTGCTTGCTAACAAAGCTGAAATCGCACATGAAGGAAGTACATGGCATTTACTTAAGAAATATACCTCTCTGCCATCTAAGATCTGAAAAACTACTTCCTTTCTAAAACAATCTACCTTTACTTGATGTGCAGACAACCAGTCCATGCCCAAAATAACATCAAACTCATGCACATCTAGGAGAATCAAATCTACTGCTAGCTCATACTCACCTACCCGCACTAAACAACCCCTGTACACCTGATCTGCAATAAATGGTTCCCCCACCAGCATAGATACCACTAGACTATAGTCTAATAGGCTCAAACTCTTATTGATATGCATGAAAAATACAGGTGACAGATATGAATGCATGGATCCAAGGTCAATCAATATATATATGCATTATAATCAAATATGGATAATATACCTGTCACCAATCTTGAGTAGCCTGCGCCTCTTACCTAATCATGGTAAACACCCTTTCTTCAGTTCTCGGCCTACCTGATATAGCATTATTCCCATTGATACCAGTCCCCACCTGATTTGCTGGTGCATTAGTTATATAATTGCCACCTCCAACTTGGAATCCCCATAGAGCATTTGGCCTTAGTTGAAGACCCCTAGCTTGAGCATTTCTAGGCAATTCTTCCTCTAATGTCTCATTTGTCCACACCCATAACATCCTCCAAACCCTCTTTTATATTCTCCAGAATGAAACTTCCCACAACTAACACACTAAGGAACCTGACTTAATGAAGTAACAGCAGGACTGGCACCCTACTAAAGCTACCCTGATATTTTCTTCTTCCTATCACCCTACTTCCTGATGATTGTGATACAAATCTTTGTTTGTTCTTTCTGCTCCAGACTGGTAAAAGCAAAAGAATCCACACCAGACTCCACTGATGTTCTGAAACTCTGATTGGGATGCCCAAAATATTAACCTTCTTGATGGCTGATTCCTCCTGTACCCATGGAGAAATTCTACACATTTCTCTTGTCCATTTTTGCCTATGGCTATAGAATTCTTTTCAATCTCTTCCACCCTGATGGCTTCTACAATCAACTTTGCAAACTACCATAATTATGCATCTTTATCCTTGGCTTGATCTTAAGGCACAGCCCATCTTGAATAATCATCATTTTCTTTCTCATCTGCTATAAATGCCGAAGCAAATAAGATAATTCAGTAAACTTGGCTTCATAGTCAACTACTATCATTTTTCCTGCGTCAAACTCAAAATTCTCTTCTTTCTAATCCTGACATATAGTTGAGTAATATTGCTGGGAGAATTCTCTTCTAAAATCACTCTAAGAAATAACAACACCTCATGGCTGCCTACGAACATAGGATATCCACCAGTATTGAGCTTGACCTTTTAATAGAAAATAGCAATGCTCAACTTCTACTCATCAGTACTGTTCATCGATGCAAACATCCTTTCTACTTTCTGAATCCAATTCTCTGCCTGTATCAGATCTGTAGTGTCTGAAAATTTTGTTAACCCCAATTTTCTAGGCCTTTCATAATTTCTTCTCCATCTATGTTCTAAGATTGAAAATTAGGAGCAGAAGTTACAGCAGCAGCAATAGCTCCAGTGATTATGCTTATCAATTCCTGTAATCTAGGAATAGGTGCTTGTGTCTGCACTAGAGGTACTGATACTGATGTAATGGATGGAGAGTCATGCATATGATCATGTAACTGTGAATCCTCTATCTCCACCCTCGGGACAGAAGATGAGGCACTAGAGATGTCCTATGAGGTTGGCCATCCCTATCAACTCTTCTCGATCTATCCCAACCTTGACTTCTATCCCTATTTGGAGCTCGTTCTCGACCTCTATCTGTCACTGGTGGTTTCCATCAAGTTTTGATCTTGTTTGTACCATCTTCCTACAAAATATAACTGAAACAATCAAATTGACTGACCTCAAAGATGATTTTGATGACAACTAGACCTTAAAACACAAAAATATACTATGATCTTTCAAATTATTCTTAAGAATACTTTTGTAGATGGAAAGCACTATTAAAATGAAATTGAAACCAATTAAGAACACTTTAAGCAAATTAGACATAATTTGAAATAAATTTTATATAAAAGATCATTTGAAGAAATTGAGTCGACTCAAAATGGATTGGGGTTGACTCAGGTACATTTTGGAAGCTAGCACATATGACTGACATGGAATCTAGTCGATTCAATACTAAATCGAGTTGACTCCATCACAGAGAACAGAAGATCAAATTCTACGGCCTGAGACCGAGTCGACTCAAAATATTTTGAATCGACTCGAAGAGAAAATGAGTCGACTCTAAGAAAATTGAGCAGATTCTATCTCAAAAAATAGAAAATCAGCTTCTACAGCTTGAGACTGAATCGACTTTAAAATTATCGAGTTGACTCGAAGAGAAAGTGAGTCGATTTTAAAAAAATCGAGCTGACTCGATCTCAGAGGTCAAAAATTATAGAAAACTATATTCTGCCGACTGAAAATCGAGCCGACTCATCAATTAGCCGAGTCGACTCGAAGACCACTTATCCCCTTTTAAGTTAATTAACTAGACAACATAATTTATAATTAATTATGCTATGCTCATGCCCATGCAATCTACTATCTTTGCTTTGATACCAATAAATGTCACACCCCACTCCCTTAATCGAGTAAGGTATAACAATTGGGCTGTGTTTTATCAGTCCTTGTGCCGTGGTTCATAAGTCACTAGCAAATCCTATTCATCTACCATATCCTGCTAGAGATGAAATCAATATAATTCACAAATCAACTCAATATAATTTAAAATCAACCTTAACCTTATCATTTCATAACCTTATACATATGGTTCTAAAGTATAATACATCAACATTATCTTGTTTAAACAACCCAAAATATACAACATATCCCAAAATGTTCTCCTCATTAGCTAACATAGCCGTAATGCTTCTCTTATAGCTGACATTACCCAAAAATACGCTCCTCACTCTAGCTGATTTGACCAACTTCTCACCAGCTGACAAGATCAACCTCACTAGTATGAATGCTGATGAAGATGCTGATGCTCTACTCCTGCGTTTAGCTAAAATGCTCTAAGTCTGCAATAAGAGATGTGAGGGGGAATGAGATTTAAGTCCCAGTGAATGGATATACCATTTAACAATGGAGATATAGGAAAGTCTAGCTTCAATAATTATTATAATATGTAACTTATACTGTTGATACATTTCCAAAACTTTTATGTGCTAATCAAGAATAACCTAAAAATCATGTAATAAATCATTTACTAAAGAAAATACTACTAAGCTACTGCCGACTACACCATAGGGCACCACTCCCGTGGACAGACGATACGTAACAACTAATATTGCTGAGCCCCACTAGATATACTGAGTTTATACTGTTTATAGCCCCACTGGGTATGCTGAATTTATATTATTTATAGTACCGACTGTTTTCTTTCTACTGCATAAAATGCTGAAGCTGTGGCACACCTCATAGATTGATCACTCTTGTGGATAGTTTTTTTTCAAAAGCATGCTCAATAGCTTTTCAAAGGCTGATAAGCTGATTTAAAAATAATTTTAAAATAAAATGCTATGCTGTCCAAATCCACTATACATAAACATACATATTCTTGAACAATATATCACATAAGAATCACTTCTTATTTCCAAGCTTGCATACACATATAGGCTGGAGAATAACATAAATCTATTTCTTTTTCATAATTTATCTCTTTCATAGTAAAATACATTAAGCAAAACATCAAAGTTAGATAGAAAAATCTACTCACCTCTTGATGTCTATTGCACCACTGTGGTGCTTGACTCTCCCAATCACCCCTTGGGCCCTCTTTCTTTTTATAAAATTGATACACACTTATTAATGCTATGCTTAAATAATACATAAACATGAGAATGCATGCTTTGCTTTTTATGCCTATTTTTTATCCCTTCTAATTTTACTTTTATTCTATTTTATTTTACCCTATTTTAGGGTTAACTAAACCTCAATATAAACTCAAGATTTCAGCAATTTAACTGTATTTCATCTTCATTATTTATCCTAAGTTCAGCCAATATAAATTCCAACTCATTTGCTAAAAGATTTCAGATTATTTCTGGTTTCAAAAATTACAGCAGCAATTCACCCTCAATTCAAGTTTAAACCCATAGTTTGATTCATTAAAATATCACATCTAATGGTAGTTAGTCAAGGTTCAATTTAAATCTAATTTAGAGATTAAAATCCTTATCTCAAATAATTAAAACTCGGTTGAAATCAACACAAGTCTCTTCCTTTTTTAGAATCAATAATTTTAGCAACTCTTTTACTTTCAATTCAAAATCACCTTTTCTTGATGAATTATCTTAGATTTCTAGCTAAGAATATAGCCTTCTCAGCCCCTCTCCCTTGCTACCTTTGCTATTTTATCTAAGGAATTAAATTAGTAGCAGAAAAAAATAGTAGCTAAGACTTAGGAATAAATTAAATTAATGAAGTGGCTTTCCACATGTCAACCCCATAAAAAGCATGCAATTAATGCACTTGTTAGGAGCTGTTAATAAAATATTTCAGCCTATTTATTTAAGTTTTGAAGCTACTGAGTTAATTCCTTAAGAATCTATTTTTAAATCAAAATACAAAACACCTAGGACCCATCTTATTTTTGCTATCACCCTATAGTCAAGTCGGCTCATCTAAATTTTGAGTCGACTCACCACCACACTACCACCAAAAATATATATATACCTAAGATATCTTAAAAATTATCAGCTCATTCTTTGCTCAATAATCACCAAAATATCCCTAAATATCTCTCAAAATAGATATTACATAATCACCAACATTCAACTTCAATATCATTATTATCAATTTAATCTTCTAATTACTTTCTTCCTCACATATCAAACAAATTTATATTTCATCAATACTAATCAATTAAGTTCCAAATGCTCAAGTGTATCATGAATAAAATACTGTGCCATTTATATATAAATGCTAAATGCAAACACTTTAGGTCACCACATCCTCAATACGGGGTGTCACAATATGAGCTATAGCCACGACGTGAAGACGAAGAGGTAAAAGAGGGAGGTAATAGGGTTTCACTGTCCCTTTCACCATCCTCATTAATTTTGGTAAATGATATTTATTACCCCTGGGTCGGTCAAGAATAAGGAGACCTAAAATTACCGATTCCATGAGGGACCATGGAATTGGTATTCTAGAATATCAATGGGTTGATCGAAATTGCTAAACCAGGGGGGCCTGCCATGAAATTTTTATTGTTTGGCAGAATCGCTGAAATAAGTCCTTATTCCATCCAGAATAAGGCAACCAAATACTACCTAAATATCCAGATTTATTGAACAGTCTGGATATCTCATAATGTTTTATAAATATTATAAAAGAATATCATAGAAAAATCCTCAAAGTTTTACATTTTAATTTTAAAGATTCAAATTTAATTTTTTCTAATTTTATTTTGAAATGTCTAGAAGCAACATGTCTCTTGATAAATAATACATGCATCTCCTTGTATTAATGTGTATATGTATGTATATAATCACAGCTGTATTACATAGGATACTTTAAATGTTTGGAAAATTATTTGCATATGTTTAGATAAATAACTTTTTTCTAAGCATATAATTAAATATCTTAGCTAGTGAGGCACACTATTTAGGCATGTCACCTTCATACCATACACCGATCAAGCATATTCTTCTGAGATGGCTTTTTTGCAAGAGTTATATTTGTTAGATGAGTGATTTGAAAAGTCAATTATTGACTGATACATTATAATTTTTTAGAAGATAAATTTATACTTGACTTATTAAATTAAGATTATGGACAATTATTTTCATTCTAGAGTAATGTATCTTAGAATTATCCAAAGAATTAATGATCAATAACATATATTCTCAAGAGTTAAAATTTAAGATATATGTCATTATAGATTAATTTCTAAATACTCCTAATCGATGATCATCATGGGGATGGTGATTGATTCGATTAGACTGGTGCATGGATCGCTTTTCTTTGGATAGATGGATCTTGAGTCTACAGTATAGAATATTAGAGCAAGAGTGTAGGTGGTTGTTAGAAATAATGGTATTGAATGTGATTAAGAATGAGAAGTCACATGGATGCCTATATTAGATGTGTGCCCTAGATGCCAGATCGGCTGATACATTCCTGTACAAATCTAAGGCAAAATTATAATTTTGACTATAAATGAATAAAAGAGTTATTCTTCTATCACATT